>BSBK01005714.1:0-145763 GCA_027943335.1 Chamaecyparis obtusa
TAGAAAAAAAAAGTTGTATAGAATGTATGTTTACTTTTATCTTGAAAACTATCTACATAATGATGAAGAAACACATGGCCCAAAGTGATACTTAATTTACAAATTTGAAATGCCTTTGAAATTTATGTAATTTCATCTATGATATTTGGCATGTGTTTGCATTACATATTTTCTTATAATAAAAGAAATAATGTTTTGTAATAACACTTATTTTGTTTGAAATGTGATGTTGAAATTCTATTAATTCTATCAAACAATTCTAAAATAAATGTTTTGCTTGTTTTTTTTTTTCTACATGATGAAATAGAGATTGAATTGTATCATAAAGGCATGTTTGCTCTCATTTTAAAGATATTAAACTAAATACAAGTGTGAGTTACTTTGTGTAAAGTAAAAAAAGTTAAGATAACAAAATAGAAGATTGATAAAATCGATAAGTCTTTTGATGCATGTATATATGATTACTAAGCATCCAACATCATTACATTTAAATGTATGAGGTTATAAATTTAAATTCTCTATAGCATATATCACTAAAAGGTTATCTACAAAAGTTTTTTTTTACGCTTAAAATTTCTCCTAGGTGCCACAACCTTACGGGAAGCCTCAGTGAGTGGGGCACCTTGCACTTATTCGCTAGGAAACCTTTGGGATTTTAGAAGATGACTCTTCATTTTGTGCTGAGGGCAAAGGGAAGAAAAGCTACACCTACTAAGGTGATCTACCAAAGCTTTTGGAACACTTTAAAATGCACAAGCTAACTCCTAAAATGAGATAGCAAGGCAACCCTCTATATCAGACAAAGAAATAGTCATAGATATACAAACAATTATCTAAGCATGAGACATAAAGCTAGAAAACGCATGATGACAACCTTGCATAGAAGCTTGGAGCATAATCTTCATAGAAGAGATTGAAATGCAATTGTTGAACTCAGGAAATGCACAAAAAACATTCATGAAACAAATGAATCCCTGAAAGGTAAAATGATACAAGAATATGGTTGCTATATTTCATTGATTAAAAATACTCATTGCAGTCTTAAGGCTTGTTTGAATAGCCTTTTGCATAAGAATGAAAGTCTTGAAAATCCTCCTCTTACATTACAATGCTCTGCATATATAGCCAAGGCGCAACCTAGGAACCCTAAAAGAGGATTAGAGAGATTTCTACATGTTTTTATTCCCATTAATTTTTTTTACATTGGCCACCTCATTAGCTATACAAATCTTATAGCCAACCCCCATTTTCAGAAAAAGAATCGAATTCCCATAATTACACTGGTTGCCATCCCTTAGTAATCATGGTGGTAGTTTTGTCAAGAGTTGCACCCACACTAGAAGAATGATGAAAGTGCAGAGCTAGGAGTCTGACAAAATATGGCTACAATAGGAAAGACGCGTGGTATTATAGCCCTAAAAGTTGTAACTAACCGAGGTTGGGGTACTTGAAAATACCGTGAAACTGTCATGTGTCTAGTTTTGAGAAAGAATCGAGCCCGCTAGTGGAAAGAAATCATGGCTAGCCCAAAGGAGGACGTGTGATATCCACACAGGGAAACTACCTTCAATGAAAGCTACAAAAACTCCAATTTCCCCATGAGGAGGTCACGTGTCATATTAAAAGAAATCCTGGGCCTACCATCGAAAGAAGAAACTGTTTGGTGCCTAAGAGACACATGGGGCATTGGCAAAACTTGGAGGGGAAATATCACACAAAGGCATTTGAAAATATGTCTAGTGCTGACACATGGCACTCTCTATAGTGAGAACACTTTGAAAAATGAAGTATTTTGAAGGGTAAGAGACCACAAACATGGCAAAAATTGTGTCGTTTTGGTATTTTGTTACCCCAACTTTGCAGGGTCATAACTTTTTGCTCGTTGTCATAATCCATAATGGCGCATATCATTGGAAAGGTCTTTAGAAGATCTAATTTCAGTCACTCGACACATGGTGTCAAGGGAGTGATGACAGTTTCAACCCCGACTTTCACTTTGAAGGCCTCAAAAAATGCACTTTTTGTAACATAGAAAAATACTAAAAAAAATGGATTTTTAGTTTTTCTCAATTCTATTCAATCTAGCACTTATGCACTGATTCAAATCACCTAAAATGCCTTTAGAATGCTCCAAATGAAGGCCGCAGTAGATAGCATCTATAGGTTCCCTTAAATTTTGCTTACTATAAATTGTTATAATGAGAGCAACTATAGTTGAGCCTCTTTTTTGTTTGATAGCTATGCATGGACATTGTTCCTTCTTAAATATCAATCAAATGGTAATGTTGGTTCTATCACTTTATTGATTTGACTCTAGATATGGTTGTCAAAGTTATGTCTTTTTTTTTTCTATTGATATTGATTATTGTTTTGTTTATTGTTAATCCTTGGGATATTTTTTTATTTTCAAAATCATGGATAGTGGTATTTGTATATGATTTCATAACAATATAGGTATCATCATATTTTAGTTCTATAAATTGATCAACTATTACCACAATGTACAAAGGTGAATCAAGAGGTCTAGACATAATTGTATTAATAATATACATGACCACTCCAAGAAACTCATTTATAAAGCTTACTTGAATCCACAAGTTTGTTATTAATATGACTTGTTCACCTCTACACAGTAAAAGATTCTTGGGAAGTTGGTTAACATCATTATCAATGTTTGATTTTATGAGCATTTTTTAATTGCAACACTAATTTCAAGTGGAAGATTTAGTAGTTTTAGCATTATCTTGTTATATGGCTTCACTACATCATTTGTAGAGAAAAGATACATTGAGTGGTCAAAATAAATTTATTCATTTTGTTGATATTAATTTGTTTATGTGGTCCATTACTAGATCCTAGTCATGTTTAATTAGTTCTACATTACATATGTTTTGTGATGTTTGATCAAATTGAATTTGAGTTGAAGTGTCACCTTACTAAAAAATTATTTGTAATACAACAATTTCAGTCAACTCTTTTCATATGAATTTAGTACTTAAGTTTGATGCATGGATAAATATGTATATAAAAAGTAGTATATGTGTCAATCCACCTTTAATAAGTATATATATGCCACTAAAGTATAGGTGTTGTTGGTAGGGAAACGTGTCATACAATCTACTCTCATTTTTAAATAAACATTATCTACTTAAACTTATTTAGTAAAGTATAATAGTATAGTATTCATACAAAAAAGGTGGTAGAGAAGCACAACCCCAAAGTATAATGGGATCCAAATCCATAACAAGATGGTTAAACATAAATAGGAATAAGGGTAAAGCAGTCTGACCAACTAAACCAAATCCAAGATGAGGAGGGTCCTTATCATTGAGATTTCCCTTTGAACATCTCCAAAGGTAGTATCATCAATTGGCTTATAGCTAGTAAAGCATCTTATCCAGGAGAGAATCAACTCTAAAGATATTAAGAGTGGAATAGAAAAATGGCCACGTCCAAGCAGGTAAACTTTCCTAAATTGAGCTAGCCAAGAGCACTAGCATGCCCTTAAGAGAAGGCTAAAGGAAAATTGGAGGACCAAGGCCATCAACAATACACCATATTATCTCTAAAATTTAGAGCCTAAGATACATAGAAACTATGAGAGAGGGTTTCATTATCACATCTAATAGGTGAACTATGAGAGAGGGTTTCATTGTCACATCTAATCGGCTAATTATATCCACAATAATTCCCCTTAAAAGGAGAAGAGAGATTCAATAAGTTTCTAATAATAATACATGTGGCATTTTCTTATTTATGTAATAACTTCAAGTGCAACATTAATAGCTTTCACTTGAATATACATATGAATAATTAGAGAAAACCATGACATTAGTATACAAAGAGTAGAAAATTTTATAGAACCACAAATAGAAGATGACTTTTCTTATATATTGATCTAGCTCCATTATAATTTTATGCAAATTTGGCATGATTTTTATGTGTAAATTCTTTAAGTATTTGAAACATAAAAAAGCCTCACACTCTAAAAATTGAATAGGTGTGTTGGAGCTCAAAAATTCAGTCTATGTTTTTGAGTCCATGTTCAAAAATTTGTCTAAGTGATAGAATTGTGCCTTTGAAATTCATTAAAGGTGCCTAGTTTGAGTGCATTGAAATAGGGTTATGTTGTTTTTTATGATGTACCACTGGGATAGGGTGTTCATTTCCTTTCATTTGACATATGCAATGGGTTTGAACTTTAATTTTTAGTTCTGGCATGTTTAGGGAATAGGCTTTTGGAGGTGTTTCCAAAAATTCTACATTTTGTCTTCTCAAAATTGTATAAGATAGCCCATTTTGGATGATCGCATATTTTTCCCTGTGATTGATCATAATGTGTGGGTTTTTGCATCATGTTTTAGGCATGAGAGAGAATTTTCATGCTAATTTTTAGCCCCCTATGTGCCCATTTGACCCATCTGCCAGAGCCATTTCATTTGCAAATTGTTAAGTTTTAAACAGGGGTGCATTATTCAGTCTTTTGAGTGGCTTACTTTGAGGCTTCCTAGTTTTGCATCCTATTCTAGGCCAAGTGTAATTGAGAGATGTTCCATACTATGGACCTGGAAGTGACTTTGCCTAATGATTTCCAAGTTTTTTCCAATCCATTTGATCAGTTTACCAGACCTCTTCTGATTGCATTTTATTCAGTTTTCCTGAAAGTGGGAATGCAATTTTGAAGTAGCTTACTTTGAGGCCATGCAAATTGCATCCAGTCAATGATCAGGAGGAATTAAAGGTTGATTCATAATGTAGACATGGGATTGAATTTCCTTGATAAGTTTTGGACTACGACCAATCCGATTAATCACTTTGCTTAGTCGGTTCCAGATGCAACTTCTACAGTTTCACTATCTTTCATTTTAGGATGTTCTAAGTGGCCGACTTTGAAGTTTATTTCTGGAAGATTTGTTTATCTTTTCAAAAATTTGATTATAGCCTTGTTTTATATGTGTGAGTAAGATTCTTCACCCAAGGTTTCGAGCCATGTGGTTTCTGTCTGACGGGTTTGCAAGGTCAGACAAAAAGAGTTTTATGATGATGAATAGTGTGGACATGACAACTTTGCAAAGTAACCATTTTCCAAAATTCATAGATTTTTGTCAGATGGTTATCTCTAGTTGAGGGTTATTTTGTTGCATTCCTTTCATATGATTACTCTTCTAGATTTAGTGGCTCACCCTCAGCTCATCATTTGATATTTTTAATCCATCTCCTTCCAAGGTAGTTTGCGGTGATTTCAGTTGTGTATGCCAACAATTCTAAACGGGTGATTTCAACTTTTAAAATATCTTTCCCTGTTCATTTCTAGATGAATCCATTTGATAGGGTGATTATTTGTACTACAAAGTTCGTACTCACCAACTTTCAACTTCCAATGATTAGTTTTGAGTAGTGTTTTAAAAGGGCGATTTCAGATAATTTATTCAGTTTGCCGATTGGCAAAGTGTTAGAATTTGAAGTTTTTTGCCCGGTTATCTGGATTGGATCTGGTTGCAAGTGACAGTCATCTTGGTAATGTTTTTGAAGACCAGGCATTTGAATTCAAAAAAAATTTAAGCCAGACCTACTTGGGGTCTCGCCTGCCTCATTATTTTAAATGGTGGTAGTAAGAGGTGTGAGAATGATGGTGAGAAATTATTGATAAAATATTGACTCTAGGTTAATGGTCAAAGATGACATGAAGAAAATATTGGAGAAGTGTATGAGTTAAAAGAAGTTGATCAAAACAAGATTGATGGATTTTGTTAAATGGTTTCAGAGTGCTTTTCATGTCCAATCTTCTGATGAAGGCTCTTCTCAGCCTAAAGAAAGAACAACATTGATTGCCAAATTATGTCATGCTATAGAAATTTGTGCTTGTCCAAAATCCCATCTAAGAAGAGAATGTGGAAGTAAGAGAGCTAGTGACCAAAGGGATACCATACGAGGGAAAATTTACTAAGAGGAAAGGAGACTTGGAATTTGAGATGGCACTTTTTTGATCTCTTTGACACAAATAGGAAACTTAACTTAGACATATCAAGTTGTATGTCAAAGGAGTATTTATTATGAACAATTATGAGGATTTGTTCCATGAATATCTTAGCTCTATAAGACGTAGCAGTTTAAGGTTTAGTGTGATGTGTGTGCCACAACCAAGAAGAATGACATGTCATGCGTAGGAATTGGTATAGAAGGCTGCCTGTGAGTTTGGGCATGCCTTGCGTAGAGTTTGAGTATACTAAGTTGTTTAAAAGATTGCAAAGAATGGGCTACATGAGGCTTAAAAGAAATGAACCTGCACACAAGGTAAAAAATGAAATTAGATGTAAGGGATGTGTGTGAGCATTAAGTATGGATGCCAGCACAAAATGAAGGAAAGTAGTAAGAGGAGGCACGTTTGGGTAGGCTGCAAAGACTTCATGGTGAGTAAATCACTATGGACTAGTGCCTTGCGTAAAGAATTCTTTGAGAACTATTTGCTTGATAGCTAGCACATCAAAGGAAGAGGGCCAATGTAAGAAATAAAAGGGGCTTTCCTTGCCCACCCAATGAAAGGAGCTTGTGGATACTGAAAGGGTACGTTCCAAGTTAGGAGGTTGCCTTAGCTAAATAAAGGTTGCGTGAGACCATTGGAGATGATGTGTGAGCAGCCAGTCCACAAAGGAGAAGACTGCCAGTGTGTAAGGTAAGTTAGGGAGACCTGCGTGGAGTCTTCTTTGTAAAAGAGGAAGCTACCTGCGAGAGTGAGGACCCACGCAATGAAAGAAGATTGTCCATTCACCAATGGATAAGACATTGTGTGAAATGCCAAGATGTGTGGGTATTTTGCAGAGCATTTGAGATGTAAAAGGAGATGGCTAAGTATAAACAGAGGTAAAGGTATATACCCAGCATCAAATGAAGGGACTAAGGCAATTCACCATTGACGCACAGGCAGAAAAAGGGAAGAAAAATGTGAAAAGGTTGCATGTGGGTTTATCCCACATGCACCTTGATTTGCATTTATCAAATTTTTAAATATATGGCTGCTCACATAGTGTAAAGCAAGTAGAAAAGAGAGGCTAAGTGGATGCCTCTGCCTTGTGGGCCCGCCTTGGTATGCATTCTGGCTGGGCACTATGAAGATATTTTGAATGAAAGTCTTTAAAAACCTCAAAATATTAATCCCACATTCATCCCAAATTGGAAGTTTGAGGTGTTTAAATGAAATGATGCCACACATTATGAAATATGAAGAAAGAGCCAGAGGTTCTACCCGCGCGCATGCTAGAGGCTACCCTAGGAAGCATGCTGGCAGGCCTGAGGTAAGGTAATTTTATAGACAAGTGACAACAATAGCAAGGACCAAGGAGGACACATGGCACCTAGTCGCGTGATCGCAAGATAAAACCGACGAGTAGAGAAAATCAAGTGACTTGGAGAATGCAGTTAGTCGCTAGGTCGCCGGATGCTAGCTGTTAAGAACCATAAATTCAACAATCAAGAGGCTACATGGTCGCATAATCTCACAATAAGTTTGAGGTTAGTGCTAAAATCCAAAGATCTAGAGACAGTCATGCTCGCGTGATCTCGAGATGTTGGCAATTAGAGGGTGAAAATTCAGAGACTTGGAGATGCCTAGTCACCAGGTCACCAAAAGACCATTCAGAGACTTGGAGACTAACACAATCAGGAGTTTGCTAGATGATCTAGAGATTTAGAGACTAAAGGCTTGTCGCGTGATCGTTTGATCTAATTATGGTTAAGAGATTGATTCTGAGATCAGGAGACTAAGTGCATTCGCCAGTTCTCCAAATAAACCAATGGTTAAGAGATTTTTTTTAGAGATCTAGAGAACAATGCATTCGCCAGATCTCCAGATAGGTGAGTAACCCAAGGTTAAAGATTGAGCATCCAATCGCATCATGACATGTGTCACATTCTGGTGAGATTTGAGGAAAAAGGCCAAATTTAAAATGCAAAAAGATTTAAAATGTGATATAGTTCAGACATTAGAGATAAATTTGAAAATTTAAATGGCAGAACATGCTCAGAGAATTAATGCCTGGAGATTCATTTTTTAACCAAATATGGGCATATAATATGTTTTCAAAAATAGGAGAAGACGAGGAATGCATTGGCAATGGTTAAAATTAGATTTGATCAAGTTAGCAAGAGCAGTAATGACTGTTATATTCGAGATCTAAAATTGGTGAAGATATTTCTTTCAGACAGGACAAATTTGAAAATCTGGCAAGGGGGAATGGATCATATCTTTTGCAAATCAGATTTCTTGTTGTTTGGATTGCTTTACAGAAATTTTTCCTTGGTTTCATGGATAATATCAAATTTATTGATTCTTCCAAGGCCTTCATTGATTGATTTGATTTTCTCAGAAAGGAGGAAGTTAATTTCCCAAGAATGTTTTGCAAAGGGTACAGAAGATCAGATATTAGATGAGTCATCCAAAAAAAATTGTCTTCCCACTGTCTGAAGGGCTTCAATTGTTCTTTGTCTTTTATGTTTTTAGGGTTAGAGCTACAAACATCTGAAGCTTGTTGCATCCTTAAGGATTCCAAGATGTTTTAGCTATAAGTAGCAGTTGTAACCCCATTTTTGGGGGATGAAAAATGTTGAAAATCTCTGCAAAGAAGACTTCTTATCTATGTGTCTAGGCTCCTGAACTTCAACTTTTGTATGTATTGAAATAGGATTATTTTCAAGAAATACATTGCAGTTTCTCTCATATTTTGTTGTTGTCTCTTCACTTTTATGTTATACTCTTGTATGTTTTATTTGTAAGGCATGTAAATCATACCAGATGCAAGGCAACTTGTCTAATTATTTATGAGTTTCTTTCAAGGAAGGGATTAAATTTTCATGAATAGTTTCAGAGAGTGAACATAATTATCAAGATTTTGATGATTAACAGTATAGGAGTGACATAATAGTTTGTAAGGCACTCTATTCAAACTACAAGTAATCTGCAAGGTATTTTACTGTATTTATTTTGATTTCTTCTTGTGGATTTACATACAATAACTATCTGCCTAATGGAATAGGCACTGGTTGGATGTTTGTTATGCAGTCATCTTTTAGTCATCAAACATAAAATATATCATTGCCAGTACATTTTGTTATTTAGTTCATACATATTTTGGTAGGACTGTATCTAGGTGGTATAGTTCACATTCCTGATTCCCTTGAGAGAGAATCCAAAAGGTTAGCCTTCCTAGAGTTAAACTCTTAAAAAAGAAGAAGGATGAATATCCTTATGCCACTTTTTTATGTTATTGTTTGTATAGTTTCCCTTGTCATGCTCTGTATCAGGATATTCTCAGTTGTATGCAGAGTAATCTTTTATTGAAGCAATCTGAAGCATTGATAACATAGCAGTGAAGAACCTAATCCACCATTGAGTCTTACTTGAAACATAGTAAATTATTAAGGCAATACCCGCTTGAGTCATGTGGAGCTCGAAGAACAAGGAGGATCTTATCCAATCCTCATCAATTAGACTATTTCTTGTCAAACTTGAGAGTCCTTTAAACTGAGAATCAAGTATACCTATTTGTCAAGTTTGTCCCTTCAAGAAAAATCTCTAACAAGGTGCTTGAGGGATTTCCATATATCCACAATATGGGAAATGAGAGGATATTCTCATATGAATCTAAGTATAACCACCCAAAGGAAGTCCTTGAAAAGTAATACATAGGAAACAAGATCTAATTTATGATCTAATATCATTCAAATGTGTTGGAATTGAAAATATCAGGGTCTAATAGAGGATTAGATTTACCAATAGAGATTTAGATGATCAAGTGTAGGAATATGGGGAACAACCAAAAATATGTTAGGGTTTAGGTAGATATGAGCAATAAACAATACTAAGATAATACAAAAATAGAGAAGATAGAAAAACAAATAACACTAAGATTTAATGTGGTTCACCCAATATGGGCTACATTCACTAGAGAAACATCATCCACTAATTTTATCATCCAATGAAGATAAAGTTACAATCTAATCATTTCACATTATAGTGCCACTTATTTATAGGCCTTTTAGGTAGTTTACCAATGTCAGTTTTCAAAGGTTGGTTAACAAATTATCCGAAAAAATATTTCACAAGTAAACCAAAAAATGTTTAGCAAGTTAATAAAAAATGTTTGATGAGTTAACCAATTTTTTTTTCCAAGGATACATAGAAAGTGTATAGCACTTTCTTGATTAGTCACCACAAACCAACAAAATAGCACTTGGAGAGTGATCAAGCTCCACACTAAACAATCTCCTAGTTGGAGATTGGTCCTGTAGCAACATCACTGCCCTTGAAGCTCCCACCGAATTGACACACTTGGACTTGACTATTTCTCATTGCCACTATAATCAAAGTTGAAGACCAATAGAAATTGAGCAAGAAGTTAATTTCTCTCAAGTTATTTCTGTATGCATCCTAAAATGGTCACCTAGACCTTGGGCCCCCATTTAGCAATTTATCAAATCCCTGAATCAATATTTTCAAAAATCAGCATTTTCAATTATATGAATTTCTTTGATCAAATCCTATTTTGTCATTTTTGATTATTTGCCTTGGGCTAACCATTTTATCCTAAGTCTTTATTTATCTAAAAGGAATATTTCCTCCCTTTTTAATAAATAAAAAGCCCCCCACCTTTTCCTATTATCCTAAGTTGCACAAATAAAGCATTATTCTTATTTTATAAAAAGAGAAAAATTACTTTTTGTCTTATATGGACACCAAAGTCAACTCTTATTTTCTCATTGGAAGATATTTGTGCACATGGATTGCTCCTCTTTGATGCTCCACCATTGATTAAGTTTTTTGCCTCTTAATCTCCATGGTCCATTCCTTTTCATTTCTTATAAAAAGAGAGCTCTCTTCTTCATTTTCATATGCAATTTTGAATACTAATGTTATGCTATAGGTTTTCTAGGTCATTTGGAGCTCTTTGAAGACATCCTTGCATCCAAGCTTTGAATCTTTGTTGTTGCATCTCATTTAGTTTGCTTTCATAGTTGCATAATCATGGCATTCTTAGTATAGATTTCATTTATGCAATAGATTAGTCTCACATAGCTTAATTAGGAGGGATTGTAAGACTTGTACTTTCCTTTCATAGTCTAGCTTGTACTTTCCTTTCATAGATTAAATTTCTTTTCAAGCATTGCATTGTTATCATTTAGCTTAGCTTACATCTTCATTCTTAGCTTACTTGCATTGCATTTTCATATTGACTTCATTGGAGATATTGGCATTCTTGCCCTTGTCTTCATTTGAATCTCTCATTGTGTGGTTGACTAGCAAGGTCATTAGCTTCATAGCTCTAGCTGAGAGCAATTTTACAATCTTGCAACTCCATACATAAAGAGCTATGGATCGATTTGTGAGGGCTTATTCTTGAGTTTTCTTGCATGTAAGGATTCATAGAAGTACACTACTTTTGTATGTACATTTATGGCACCCACCGTGGGGCCTTGAGCCTCATTCTCTTCATTTTTATCAAGTTTCATATATTTTCAACATCACTTTTTCATCAGTTTTGCGCAAATAGGAGAAACGCTGCTTACGAAAAGTCTGACGATGCTTGTGAGCATTATGTTCATGCCTGTGAGCATTTTGTTCATGCCTGTGATAATTCTGTTCATGCTTGTGAGCATTTTGTTCACGCCTATGAGCATTTTTTTCACACCTCTGAGCATTCCATTTGCGCCTGTGTGCATTCTGCTTGCGCCTGTGCATATTTTGTTGTCGCCTGTGCACATTCTGTTGTTGCCTGTGCACATTCTGCTATCACCTGTGCCTGACAGTGGTTGTTTTTAGCTATTTTTGAAAAAAAATAAAAATTTCATTGTTTTCAAATCCGTGCCACTCTGAAAAATTGGCACCCATTTTTGAAAAATTTTCACAAATGGTATCAAAAGTTTAAGTGTGATATATCGTTGGAAAGCTCTTTCCGAGCTTGATCTAACCATGTTGGGTTCATTTCCAAATTTTTCTATTTGATTAGCTATTTTACTTGCAGATTATCTAATTTTTTTTGTTATTTTGCTAACCTTGTGGGCCTAACAAGTTGTGGCTTGCTTTTGCGTACATGCTTAAAATAAAAACAAGAAAAATCTACTGGATAGTCTAAGCGCGTTGTGTAGATTTGAGGTATTTATTTGCATCTCTATAACATTTGGATTTTTGATCTAAAAAGAACCTCTCATGTGTTTGGCTTGAGTGTTTACTTGCTTTCATAGGCACATCTCTTTTATACTCTTAATGGTGAATGAAAGAACATAGATTTGTTTTTACAAGTTTGTGTAAGTGAATGCTTACGTTTAAACCATAAGAAATTCTTGGTTTCCAATATCAAATATCTCATTGAGTGATTGAGGGAATGGATTCATTCCTTGTTTACATAGGGAGTTAAATGCACCACTTTGTGGACTCACTCTATGTTTGCTTCGAAAGTTAAATATTCCATTGATTCAACCCTTTTTCATTTGTGAGTAGTATTCATAAGAAACTTTAGAGTACTTTTGATTGATCTTGTTAGCTAAATTAGGTGTTGGACTTGGTTATTTCTAATCACCCCTCATTTCCGCCCTTTGGATGCAAGGTCAACATTCATACATAGGGGAGGGGTCTACTTGAAAAGAGCGTTAAGTGTTCCACAAAGTTTCTCCCTTTTTATGCTTTCTTGATCTCATTAGTTTTCTAAGGTGTGGACTCGCTTTGAGTTTATGTGAGGAGTTAAATGTTCCACTTTTGGACTCACTTTGAGTTTGTGCGAGGAGTTAAATGTTCCACCTTGTGGACTCACTTCACACTCACTTGAAGAGTTAAATGTTTCACTTTTTGGACTCACTTCACATTTACTTGAAGAGTTAAGTGTTCTACCTTTAGTGCTTTAAATACTTTTGATAGTGAATTGCTTAATTTTTATTTTTAGAAGGCCTGCTTGAGGACACATCACCTCAAGGGACGACCTTAACTCCTGTGTTCTGGTGGAGTATAAATAGCAAGTGGTGAATCAAAAGACACCTCTCTTGGGAATGAGTTAAATATCACTCTTGGCTAAGCCTCAAAGAACTTTATACATTTGAGAAGTGAAGGAGGAGATTTGGGTTACTGTCTCCCCCCAACTGTGTGATTTCAAATTCTTCTCATCTACAGATTTGGGCCTCACGTACCTTGCGTATATCAAGGACTCCCTTTAGAAGAGCTATGTATAGCCTTGTAGACAACTTGCTTGGATGTTGTTGTGTTTTAAGTGCCTGCTAAAACATTTTCAAGAACATACACAAGTAGAGTTCATAGGGAGAGGAATACTAAGTCATTATCTCTATTCATGCGCAAGGTTGCTTTGTCCCTTGCCCATTGCTTGAAGACTGTTTTCTTGCATTCCCTAATTGTTGTTCTATGTGCTTGATCATCATTGCAAAATCTTTTCAAAAATCTAATTGGAATATTGAAACTGAGTTCCATCCTAGTGGGTTCTCCTTAGAAGCTTGGTCTTCCTTGGTTAGTCCTGGTCAAATCTTAGGTGCTGTGACATGTTGCTCAACATCCAAATGAACTTCAATGGTATCAAGTTGCATAAAATGACTCTTGGTCTTCTTTCTTCCACATCTCACATGTCTTCCTAGTCTTCCATTTTCATCCTTTCTATTCTTCCTAAATTCTTCATGTCCTCTTGATGCTTTTCTTCTTATTTTCTAGTCTACCTTCTTCTATTCATCAATTCTTTCACTTCCATGCTTGATTCCTCCTCTTCTAAAACCATGAATCTCAAATATCTGGTTATGGAACCTTCATTAAGAATAGATGATCTTGAGTTCATTGATATATTTGAAAAGTGTTATTCCTCCAAAATTCTCATGAGTGACAGATTTATGGCAAAACTACAAGAGAAAGTGAGCAAATCACATGCCTTTGCTAGATTCATACTCATGATTTCATCCAAATATTCTTCATCTTCTAAATCTTCTCATCATTCCTCACATTCTAAGTCTTACCATGACTCTTATAAACATTACTCACATTATTCATCTTCCAAATATTTTCATGACTCTTCTAAATGTTATTCGAATTCCTCATTATCCAAGTCTTCTTCTTCCACTAGGTCTTCATTTTCCTCTTCTTCAAGATCTCATTCCTCTTCTACTTCTCCCAAGAGTCTTACTTCTCTTTAGAAGACATACCATAATGAGCAACATGATGATACCTATGACACCTCTATTCCTAAGAGTCCTCCTTGTCATGTGCTTAGGCTTACTAAAGAGTCATCCTATTGGATAGATTGTGATGGTGATCCATATGATTTTGATTTTGAAAAAGACTTTGATGATTTTTGTGAACAATACCTTGATTATGATCCATCTACTACTGCTGAGAACTATAAAATGTACCGCACTGATTTGAAACATAAATATTATAATAATCCTTCCTCTAAGGACTCTCATGCTGAAGATAAAGATTTCACTCTCAAGCAAGATTATGTTAATAATGGACCTTTGTCTTGTGATGGTTCCCTTCCATCCCCTACTTCCTCCAATACCCATACATTTCCTAAAGCTTCTGAGTCTTCCAAATTTGTTTCAAATCCTTCATCCAATGAAAGTCCTAATGCTTTTCATGTGGTTCCCTATAGTTATCCTCAAGGGCTACCTCTTAAAGAAACTCAAGCTAACCTTCACTTGTTTGAAAATAATTTCAATAATGCTACACCTAGCGAGCCTAAGCCTTTATGTGCTAGAATGCCTACTTCAGCTAGTTCTTCACCATCTATTCCAAAATCTTCCATGCAATTCCAACATGCTTCCTTGTCCTTAGAAGTGGCTCCATGTCAAGAAGACTTTAAAAATGATAAAGAAAAGAATATAAAAAAAAAGATCAAGATCAAGAACCCTCCATGTCATCCAATCTTTTTCATGACATCTCTGATCTGCTTCATGGTTCTTTTGATCCTCTATGCTCTTTCGCATTCATTCCACCATCTCCTAAGCAAGATCAAGCTACTACTTACACCATTGAGCTTACTGATAATCAAAATAACCTTACTACACTTACGCTTTCCAAAGATGATACTTCCATTAAGACTATTGAAAATGGTGTTGTTACTTCCAATGTTAAGCCTATTGAAAATCAAGAAAAAAATGATGTGCTTATGCCATCCAAAGCAACTTGTCAAGATCAAAGCATTCTATCTTCTTGTTCTACCATTCCATGTTCACCTCCACTTTCTACTCTTCCTAAGTCTTTGCAAGCTTTGAAAATTTCTATCAAAGAAGTTTCTTCTATTCAAGATGTTCACAATCCTATTGAAAATCCTAATGCTCACTCTAAAGATGCTGGTGTCCTTGGTTATCATATAAATGTTGATGAATTGGTTGATTATCCTTTTGCGTCTTCCATATCCATCCTTGGACTTCATCCACCAATACCAAAGGCTTTATGTCTTCCTTCCATCTTGGGCCCTTATGTCCCTTCACTTTACCCTCCTAACTCTCCTAATTCATCATCTATCTTGGGTCCTTACGTCCCTCCATCTCCTATCTTTCCTCAAGATCAACATAGATTCATACCCTTGAATCCTTTTCATCCACCCACTCATCTAAACTAGTCATATCATCCTTCTTCTTCCACAAGTCCCAAGTCTTTGGGAAGTCACTTGAATGTTCAATACAAGAAAAATAAGCAATACAATAATCCATCAAAAAAATAAGATCACCATGTCTCTTCTAATCGACATGGAAGCATAAATTCAAAAGAGATATCTAAGAAGAAAACTACAAGACAGGTATGGGTTCCAAAATCCATCATTGAAGATATTCTCTCTAAATCATCAAAAAAAAAAGAAAAGCTTAAGGCTATATGGATTCCAAAATCTCTCTTGAGAGAGTCTAATGTTGAGCAAAAAGTGAAGTTGTTATTCAAGCTTCCAAAGGCTTCCACCTCATCTTCTTCCAAAAACATTCTTCCATTCCATGCGCCTGAACCACAACCTCTGCTAAACATTCACCATATTCCTTCTCGTATTCCTTCATTCACATTTTCTCCACCCTCTCGCCACCCTTCAAGGTATGTGTTAATGTTGATCTTGCCTTCCTTTCCATCTACCCTTTCACAATCCTTCCATTCATTATCCTTCTACCTTCTATCCTTTTTCCTCATTTACCTATTCCTCCTATCTTCCAACCTCACTCGCTTTGCATAAAACCTTATTCTCCATTTGTCTCTTCCATCTTCCTATCCCTATCAGCATATTTGAGCATATTATTTTGAATCCTTGGCATATCATGGTTTATCCTTTCAAGGAGCATTATCTAAAAATCTTGCCCTCTTCCAAAAAAAATAAAAAAATGAAAAAAAAAATAGAAAAATGAAAAAATGAAAAAAAGAAAACAAAAAAAAAAATGAAAAAATTGAAAATGTGCCTTGGTGGAAACCTGGAAATAGGCACCTTGGTAGCAAAAGTAAAGAGAAATAAATTCATCCTATGGTGAAAACCACTCCCTCGTGGCACCTTGGATAAGTACCGTGATGAAAACCTGGCAATCAGGCATCATGTGTAGTTCTTCTACAATGTTTCATCCACTCCATCTTCTCTCTTTGATCTTGACAATGTTGACCTATACATGAACATTTGGTTGTCTTGTGAGTTATCTTATGATGATCTTGCTTTCATTCCATTTATGTTTTAGTCTTCATATATTTTCCTCCATTCATTCTAACCTTTCGCTATCCCTTTCCCCTTTGGTCTTGATCTAATAAAAAAGAGTAAAACACGATGCTATGAAGTCTCTTGACATGTCTACTCCTTTGGACTGCATCCTTTCCTTCTTTTGCATTACGCTTTTGTGACTTATCCTATGCTGACCTTTCATTGCTTGTCCAAATGTGCTTTACATGACAATTTTTCCCTAACTTGGGTACTCTTGAGGAGTTTGCCTTTGAGGATTTCTTCCATTCATTCTCCTTCATTCTCTTATCTTCCATCTCTTCCACCAGCTTGCTAATCCCTCTTGTCCTCCACCTTACTAGACATTGGGACTACATGATGTGATCTTGCTTGGGAGGTTAATGCCTGTTCTATCTAGGGGCATTCTTTGTACATATCTTATTGATCCTGAAAAAATTCCAAAAAAATTCATATATGATGATGAAAAAATCTTAAAAATCATATAAAGTCTTGAAAAAATACAAAAAAAATAAAAAAATGCAAAAAATTCAAAAAAAAAAGAAAAAGTGACTTGGTGAAAACCTGGAAACAAGTGCCTTGGTAGCAAAAATAAAAAAAAATTGAAAAAATCAAAAAAATTCTCCAAGTGGTGAAAACTTGGAAACGGGCGCTACTTGAGGCCTTTGCACCCTTGTCTTTTAGCATGCGTCCTCAACACTTAGCCATTCTCCATCATGACTTGACCTTGTTGCCTTGGTTTGGAATTGGTATTTATCTTTGTCTAGAGGGCATACCTATTAGCATAGGTCCTTTAGGTACGTTTGTCTCTTGGGGCATTTCAAACAGGTGTTTTTCAACACAACCCCAAATAGTGTTTCTCAACACTACCCTAGCGTCGAGTTTTTCTCAACACTTATTAGATGTCTTGCCCACAATCTAAGTGTGATGCGATATCGCTCATTAGCAAATTTGATACTCAAAGTTTGACTCTATGACCTACACACACGCACTTAAACACTCGACTCGATTGAGATATGTTGATTTTATTTATTTTGTGTGCTGTCTATGATGATTTCTGTGATGAGTGGTTTCTCCCTGAGAAGTTTTCAATGATGCATAGCTAGAAGACTGAGGGTATGAGAACATGTTTTATTTCTTTATCTGCTTATGGGTATATTTCGTTGATCCTAACTGTCATGAGCATTTATGTTGGTCCTACTTGACACTAAGGATTGACAAGCTATTATCCTTGACTGTTTCGCAAGTGCATGCTTATAGCCATCTTGACCTTCTTATGTCTTGATGCAAGCATAATCTCGCTATAGTAAACTTAGGTAATCTCATTGCACTAGTCATCTTGAACCACATGTCTTTAGTGCCTAGGTGGGATTTCCACATTCCTATCTGATATAGATCACATTCAGATTCACATAGTCATACTAGTGTGTATTATATGATCTTATGATGCTACCAATAACGCTCGATGATGATAATTAGATGTCTATAAGCATTGTGACCTTGCAAGTCAACCACTTTTCATAGTAGCTTGCATTCTTAGGTTCATGTTAGATTAGTTTTGCATTTTGCATATGGAGAGAGCTCTCCTTTTCATCTCACATGGACTAGTCAGTCAATTGCGCTCACCTTTCACTTCTTCTCGATCATGTCTTTCATATCACACCTTTTCACCCCTTATATAGCATTTTGACTTTTTGACCTAATTTTCAAAATATCTCAGAATTGCGCAAAAATTGCACCCCTAGCTAATTTTGATGTTCTAGATCTATTTTCGGACATGAAATCAAAATCTAAGTTAATCTTGATAGTCAAAATTGTATTTCAAAAATTTATCTTTCTTCTACGCAGTTGACTAACCTTTTGAGGCATAATTCTTTGATCTTTGATGGAATTTCTTCCTTTTCATGTCTTTCACACTTCTAGTCTTCCATTCACCCCATTTTTTTTCTTCTCATTCATCACTAGGGCATGTTTTCACTGCCTATTGGTTATCTTGTTACCCTTTATCTTCGATTATGATTTCTAGTGACTTGATCAAGTTTATCAATTTCCTGTTCTCCTCTACCTAATTTCGATTTCGATTCTGAGGGGGCAGTACCTACCAACTTTAATCTTTGATTCAGCTTTATCATTCAACTCAGCTTGAGATTTTTATCTCTTATTTTGGATGTGATCCCAAAATAAACTCATGTCCATAATCGTTTGTCCGGGCGTGTTCCCAAAATGAACACATGTCTAAGTTATTTTGTGATCCCAAATCGATCTCACATTTCAATTCTTCTTTGACTGCATGTGTTCTTGAAATGATCACACATTAGTCAAAGAGGGGCAAATGTATGCACTCTAAAATGGTCACCTAAACTTTGGGCCCCCATTTAGCAATTTATCAAATCCCTGAATCAATATTTTCAAAAATCAGCATTTTCAATTATATCAATTTCCTTGATCAAATCCTATTTTGTCATTTTCGATTATTTGCCTTGGGCTAACCATTTTATCCTAAGTCTTTATTTATCTAAAAGGAATATTTCCTCCCCTTTTAATAAATAAAAAGCCCCCCACCTTTTCCTCTTATCCTAAGTTGCACAAATAAAGCATTATTTCTATTTTATAAAAAGGGAAAAAGCACTTTTTGTCTTATATGGACACCAAAGTCAACTTTTATTTTCTCATTGGAGGATATTTGTGCACATGGATTGCTCCTCTTTGATTCACCACCATTGATTAAGTCTTTTGTCTCTTAATCTCCATGGTCCATTCCTTTTCATTTCCTATAAAAAAAGAGCTCTTTTCTTCATTTTCATATGTAATTTTGAATACTAATGTTATGCTACAGGTTTTCTAGGTCATTTGGAGCTCTTTGAAGACATCCTTGCATCCAAGCTTTGAAGAAATTGTTGTTGCATCTCATTTAGTTTGCTTTCATAGTTGCATAATCATGACATTCTTAGTATAGATTTTCTTTATGCAATAGATTAGTCTCACATAGCTTAATTAGGAGGGATTGTAAGACTTGTACTTTCCTATCATAGATTAGATTTCCTTTCAAGCATTGCATTGTTATCATTTAGCTTAGCTTGCATCTTCATTCTTAGCTTACTTGTATTGCATTTTCATATTGACTTCATTGGAGATATTGGCATTCTTGCCCTTGTCTTCATTTGAATCTCTCATTGTGTGGTTGACTAGCAAGGTCATTAGCTTCATAGCTCTAGCTGAGAGCAATTTTACAATCTTGCAACTCCATACATAGAGAACTATGGATCGATTTGTGAGGGCTCATTCTTGAGTTTTCTTGCATGTAAGGATTCATAGAAGTACACTACTTTTGTGTGTACAATTTCCTTAGTCAACATATCTATGTGATTCTTTATAGTATGTATCTTATCTAGCTTCAAGTGTCCATCCTCTAAAACTAAGTGTATGAAAGGATACCAAAGTTGGATGTGTTTTGGTCTTAGAGTGAAAGTTTGAGTTATTTCCAAGATGATTCGTACTCTAACTATAATTGTATAACTTTTTATGCTATTGTGTCTTTCTCAATTCCTCCATAAACCTTTGTAATTAAATTATCTCCTTACTAGGTTCTATAATAACAACATATTCTTCTTATGTGGTTGAAAGTGCTACAACCTTTTGCAATATAGAAATATAGTTGACCGTTGTGCCACCTATAGTAAAAACATACCTTGTAGTGCTCCTCTTGGTATCAATATCTCCTCCTAAATCTGAATCAACATAGCCTTGTAAAGTGCAATGGGAGCCTCCAAAACATAAATATTGAGTTGTTGTACCTCTCAAATGACCAATAATCCACTTTAGTATATTCCAATGCTCTTTTATAGGATTATTCATATATCTTCTCACAACTCCCACTTCATGTGCAATTTTGGGCCTTGTACATAACATGGTATACATAAAGCTACCAACCACTCAATAGTATGGAACCTTAGACATGTAATCCATCTCCTCCTATGTCTTGAGGCTCATCTATTTGGAAAATTTTAAATAGCTAGGTAGACATTGTTAGAGTAATTAGTTGGTTTCATTACTCTTTTTTACTTAAGCTATCTCTTAGGTACATTATAATTAATATCTTTATTAATTATAATGTGCAACCTAGCTTTTCTAGTTTGTAGGGTTTTGTTCACCTTTATAGGTTGAACCTTGTAATTCTTTTATCATTATCTTGGAATACAATTTCTCTCACACCGCTGAGATTTTCCAAGCCTTTACTTTTGTCTCTTTGGTTTCCTTTCAGCAACAGGTTATTTGCATGCATGTGTTCTTAGCGAACTGTGAAGTTGGATTTCTCAACTTCTACATGGTATCAGAGCTCCCCTGCTGCTACCTGTTCTGGTGACTTTGAAGCATTTTTTTTTGAGGTTAAGGGTTTCAAGCTTTTTCAGATCTGGTATTCTCTGCAAGACTTTATTTTTTGTTTAATTTTTTTAGCACTTTTTACAGGCGTTGCAGTTCTTTTTTGGGTTTTTTTCTTTATTTTAGAGGAGGTGCTATTTTTTGGAGCACTTTAAGCCAAAATAGACTCCACCATTGTGCTTAGAAGGCCCGGGACAAATAAAAAACATATAAAATTTGCTATTTTGGGCCTCTGGGGCATATGGGAGAAAATTTTTGCCTTGTTAGGGCCATACGAGCATGAAAAATTAAAAAAATTTAAAAATTTGGAAAAAATGCTGCAACACTCATCTTCCGTGCGTGTTGCCACCGTGCCACCGTCACACCACCCACCGGCCACTGCACCGCCCACCACCCACATCTTCACCCCTGCACCACCCCCACGCTGCTCACCGTCGACTGGCCCGCAAGTGATGTCATTAGTGATGTCACCTGTCGAATTTTTTTCCGGTGGGGTTTTTCAACTTTTCTGGGGACCAGATTTTTCCCGGCTACCGATTTTTTTTTTTTCGGCAAGACCTGCTCATGATGAGCATACGACCATCAACTTTTTTCCCCTACCTCATTTTTTCTAGGGAGCTTGCATTTTGGGGGTACTTGGGCCTTTTTGGTCCTATAGGGCTCATACGAACTCAAAATTTGACATATGATATATCGTCGGAAAGGTCTTTTTGAGCCCGTCGCTCTCATGCAAGTTTCACTTCCTAGGTTTTCCATTTGATTACTAGTTTTTGCAATCAAAGATGCACCTTCTTCTTTTCTCCTGTTCTGCTTCTGGAACTCAGGTTTTTTTCTCGTTTCTTGTGCTTTCATAGTAATTTGTTGTGTATAGGGGATAGTATTATACTTTGTGGGGGGGTGCTCTTTACTTTCTATATTTTACTTCAGAAAGACCCTTCTACTTCTGTCTTATTTCTCTTAATGGCAGACTCTTCTGTCGCCTGCCTTACACCTCACAACTATCACACTTGGAAAGGATAGATGACTAGATTTCTTATGGAAAAAGGGTTATGGTCATGCCTCGATGTGACTTAGCTAGTTCTACAATGGCCTTATGAGGCTCTTATGTAGAGAAATAGGATGGATGAGGCAATGGGCCTCATTGCAATGAACATTTCAGATGGGTTGTTGTTTCACCTGGATGGTTTGACCACACCCAAGGATATGTGGGACAAGTTTTCAACCTTGTTTGGCACAATGAATCAGTTCAAGGTTCTATAGATAGATGCAGAGTTCACCTCCTTGGTACCTGAATCATTCACCATCATTAAGGACTTCTTGATGAAGTTCAAGTCTCTTCGCTCTATTTTACAGGTTGCTGGAAAGATGAAGTTAGATGATAAGTGTATCTTTCTGATACTCTCAAAGGTTCATGGCCCTTATCAGATTTTCACTTCTACCTTCTACTCCACTATGGATGCATTGGGTGCACGACATGTTATGCCCTCTTTTGAGACCTTCTGTGACAGGTTGACTCGTGAGTAGTCCAAGATCAATCAGATGGATTCACTTACAAGTTCATAGTCATAGGCATTTCTTGCCAAGACATCTTAGGATACATAGAAGTAGAAGCTGAAGTAGACATCTAATTCCTCTTCTCAGCACTCTACTAGCCCACCATCTTCTTCTAAGAAGGAGAAATAGAAGACTAAGAGCCCTACATGTTCCTATTGTCAGAAGGGGCCTCATGATGAGTCACATTATTTTCAGAAGAGATTTGATGGCTATGAGAAACAGATTGCAGATTTGCAAGCTCTTCTTCAGAAGAGCATTGTTTCCTCTCCATCCTCTTCTACCTCACAGGGGTCTATTTTTCAGTCTTCTGCCTCATCTTCGACATTTGGACAAGATTTTGGACAGGGTCATGCATTACGGGCTTCCATTGCATCCCCTTCACAGGTCCCTTGGATACTGGATTCAAGTGCTTCTCACCATATGACATCTTCTCTGGAGATCTTCTCATCTATTGAGGCTTCCCTTATTCCTCACATTCTCATGGGGAATAACACTGTTATGACAGTCTATGAGAAAGGTTCAATACACATTCAGGATGGCACATTCAATGATGTATTTTATGTTCCATCTCTATTTGCAAACCTTCTCTTGATTTACCAGATTACACTCAGTGGGTCAAGGAAGACAATTGAGTTCACACCAGATTCAGTCTTCATCTAGGATAGTGCGATAGGTGGCATTATTGCTACTGGGACAGTTGATCATTCCACCTATCTCTACACCTTCTCACACTTTGTTTCACCATCTCCATTATTGGAGCACAGGTCTCCTCTTATGCGAGAGCATCATGTGGGACAATCAGGTCACTTGAACCTCTGTGTTGTTCCTGAGACCACTTCTGTGACTGCCTCACCTCATCTTGTTGGGGTCTCTTCTCTTCAGCAAGACTCTTCTTCAACACTTCTAGACCCTCTAGCTCCATTCCTTGAGCCACCAGGTGCAGTTGTTGAGGATTCTATAGAGGACATTCATCTCCTCTCTCCTGACAGTGTCAACACACCTGTCATACCACCTACATTGGGGATTCCCTTTCAGGATCCTCGTGTCTACTCCTTTGAGCATCAACTCGGCCTTCTAGTGACACCTCATCTTTTGAGGGTTCCTCTTTAGTGTTAACTATCTTTCACTCCTTTGTATTGGAGTCATAGTGGTTCATTCATTGTTCCAGGGGTTCTTTCATTCTAGGGGGGCTTTGGAGCCTTGACCCTCTCTCACGGGGGGGTTGGCAACACACATTGTACTTATGGCTTTGAGAGAGCCTCTTGAAGTCATTTTTTGTCTTTTTCTTGCTTTTATATCTCTTTTTGGAGAGGAGTTTTTCCCACTGGGTTTTCTCCTTTATCTTCGGTTTAAAGAGATTTCCTTGTATTGGGTACTTGATTAGGCCTTGTTGCCGGGACCCATTTCTTGCTTTCATAGTTGTGCTAGGTTAGCTTACCTCTTGAGCTTTGCTTAAGGGGGGTTGTTAGAGTAATTAGTTGGTTTCATTACTCTTTTTTACTTAAGCTATCTCTTAGGTACATTATAATTAATATCTTTATTAATTATAATGTGCAACCTAGCTTTTCTAGTTTTTAGGGTTTTGTTCACCTTTATAAGTTGAACCTTGTAATTCTTTTATCGTTATCTTGGAATACAATTTCTCTCACACCACTAAGATTTTCTAAGCCTTTGCTTTTGTCTTTTTGGTTTCCTTTCAGTAACAGGTTATTTGCATGCAGGTGTTCTTGGCGAACTGTGAAGTTGGATTTCTCAACTTCTACAGACGTGTACTAACTAGTTTTGCATCTCGCATCTGAACTCTTTTCAAAACCCTTTCTATGTAATTGTTAGATTTGTTAATATTTCCTTGGATGTGTTTATTTTATTTGAGGATTAACCAAGATATCCTCCTTTTATTTATTTTAGGGGATTCCTGAGGAATCCCTACGAGTATTTTGTTTTCTAGTCCAAGTGGGAGGACATGTCATTTCTTCTATAAGGAAATTAGTTTCTCCTCCTTAAGAGGACATTGCCACTTTGAACAGACCTATTATGGATAATGGAATTCATAGATTGGTGAGTTACTTAGTAACTCCTCTTCTCATCTCTATAAAAGAGATTCTCTCCTCTCTTATTTCAACTCTTAAAATTATTGTAAATGAGCTCTCTCTCTGGCTTTGTCATTTTCATAATATCACAAGGGTTTTTTCTTTTCTTTTCCCTTTTCAAAAATATTGTTGTCTCCTTGCTTTGGCTCTTGGGTGCATGCTCCTAGTTATTGGTTTCTAATCCTTGTTTGAGTGTTGATTGAAGGTTACAATTTTTGGGAGCTCACCCCTTGGAGACTTTTTTTTGAGAGAGTAGCTTAGCTTCATTTTGCTAACTTCTTTATGTTGCATATTTTATTTTAATTTTTCTAGTTTCTCTAACCCTCATTGGTCGGCTTACCACTAGAGATTTGCATTTTTTTTTTTGGGGGGTTTGGTTGGTTTACCGCCAAACCCATTTCTTTGTTGCACTTGTTTGATATCCTTAGTCAGGAAACCACAAGGCTTATCATTGAATTTCTCTAACATTTTTTTGTAGGGTATTTTAATCAGTTTTTGTTAAAAACTCTTTCTTTGTTCTGGCAGGTTTTATTATATTATTTTTATAACATTTGTGCATGCAGGTTTTATAATAGAGGACTCACATATCTCTATTGTTTAGGATTCAAAATCAATTATTCTTGTTGTAGACGTTTATCCTATCTTTTTTTCTTTTTTCTTTAATCTCTATTTAATCTATGTTTTGTGTAAATAGGAAAAATAAAATATCCAAATAGTTAATCTGATTTATCTGCATAAGTTTTTTATTGTGCGACTTTGGCTGCTCCCACCTCCGTGCGTGAACCTGCTCCTTCAAACTCCTTGTGTGAGCCATTCTTCCTCATTTTTTAGCTGCATGCGTAAGCCATCCTTTCCCTCTCTTCCTTATGTGGGGTTTGTTACCTCCCTTACTTGTGTGAGAGTTGACCAACCTTCCTTGATCTTTTGCCAGCCTTTGTTTGGGTTGTTCCTTGCATAACCTTTTATCTCTATTGTCTTGTGTAACTTGTGTAGCCAACCCTGCATTTCGCTTTCCTTTCCTTTGTGGGTTTTTAACTATTTTTTTGCTCCTCTCTATTGTGTATCCTTCCCTAAGCTCTTCCTTTTTTTTCTGTCCCTTTGAGTAGAGCCCTTGCGTGGATCCTCATTGCTCCTTCATGCCCTTGCACAAGATCTCCTCCTCTATGTTTTCATTTTCTCCCTTGCATGTGCAGCTATCTCTATTCCTTGGCAACCTTCTCCTCCCTTTGTCTAATATTATGTATTTAGAATCATTGTGCTAGCTTAGTTTAAGCTTGAATTTTAATTTTAGTTGACTAATTTTAAATTTGTTTGTTTAAATTTAAAAGTCAATTTATATTAATTTAATTCAAATTGTTTTATTTTACCATATCAATTCATTATTAATTGTAATCCATCCATTCCTATATCGATTAGTTTATTAATTATGTTACATCATTGTTTCATTAAGTTAAAAGAAAATTAAAAAGGTTTACTTTATGGTTATTAATTCATTTAAATCATCCTTATAACGTTTTAATAACATTTAAAACTTAAAATTAAAAGTTTCAATTAAATTTGTGTTTATCACTTTATCCCTTCATTCAATTACAATATCATTTTAAAATCATTTAAATCAAAGTTAAACAAAAATTATACAAAAATTTAATTTTGAATTTAATTTATTCATATTGTTATTCACATTAAGTTAAATCATGTTTTTATACTCATTAGGCTTCTATTATTTATGTTTCTGACCTCTTTTTGTGTACCTAATCATTTCAATAATTTAATTTCTTTGTTGATTTTTTCATAATGTCTACCTTAATACCTGAAATAAAATTAAATAGCACTAATTATCATGCGTGGAAAACACATATTTTATTTATATTTCTCTTTAAACACATGTTAGATATTGCCACTAGGGTGACTTCTGCTCCAACCACCATTGTAACTCAAGCTGATATTAATGCTTGGAATGCCAAAAATGAGGAGGCACTTGGCTTGATTAGCTAGTCTTGATTTGTATGTTCTCATTGCCAACTACTTATGAAAAATACTTATGACAGTCTGAATGAATCCAAGAAGATTCAACTCCAAGATCAATTGGAGGATCTCAAGTATACAGATTTTAAAATGATGGATGATTTTTTAGTAAGTTTGATTCTATTAAAAGTCGATTAAATGGTTTAGGAGTTACTATTGATGATATTAGATTAATTCATATTATTTTAAATAAATGTCTTCCTAGACAGTTTCAACAATTAATTACTAATGTTCATTCTCAATTAGCTATTCCTAGTTTAGCAACTCAATTAACTTACATTATTTTTCAAAATTTGTTACATCAAGAGGAAGCTAAGTTGATTCAATTTGGTACTCTTAAATCTAATTAACATGCTTTTGTTTCCCAAAATCAGAATCATAACTTTAGATCTAATAATCATAACCGTAATAATAATAATAATAATAATAATAATAATAATAATCACAATAATAATTGTAATAATGGTCATAATAATAAAAATAATAGCAATAATCATAATATTAACCATCAAAAGAATGGTCCTAATAAAAAACCCCATTGCACCTATTGTGGGAAAGATGGTCATGTGACCAACAATTAATTTTAAAAAAAAATGAAAAGAAACCTATGAATCAAAATACTCAAAATAACCAAAAATCTCATTATAAGAAGAATAATGGTAATTCTTCTCGTCATACTTTTACAATAAGTTATAATGCTTGTAACCCTTTAGAATGGATTGTTGATAGTGGTGCATCTCAACGTGTTACATCTCGTAGGGAAATTTTTTATTCTTTGCAGCCTAATACTTCGAGCATACCCATTCAATTGGCTAATAATTTGTTTAAGTTTTATGAATTTGCCTCGTCAAGGTACTCTTTGAATGCTAGAGTTGACTTTAATATAAAGCATGAAAGGCTTGGCCACTTGAATTCTGATTATATATATTTGATGCAAAAAGCAAGTATGGTTGATGGATTGCCTCATTTTGTTTCTTCCAAAATTATATGCAATGGTTGCATGAGTGGTAAGATGCATAGAGAACCTTTTCCTCATGGTGAATCTTGGAGAGCACATCATAAGTTGAACCTCATTCATAGTGACCTTTTGGGTCCCATGGAGAATATCTCCATTCAAGGTTCTAAGTATGCTCTTCCTTTTGTGGATGATTTTTCAAGATGAACTTGGATCTATTTTTTGCATAGTAAGGATCAAGTTCTGGATATATTTGTTGAATTTCATATGTTTGTTGAAAGGCAATCTAGTTTTAAGATTAAAATCCTTAGAATTAATAATTGGAAAGAATATGTTAACAATGCTTTTCATTCTTATTTGAAATCCCTTGAAATTAAACATGAGCTTACTATTCCTTATACACCACAACAAAATGGCATGGCGGAAAGGAAGCATATAATCATTGTTGAAATGGATAGATGTATGTTACATGCTAAAAAATTTGGATTATAAGTTTTGGGATGAAGCTATGTCATGTGCTACTTATCTTATTAATAGGACTCATACTAAAGCTTTAAAGGATAAAACTCTTGAAGAAGCATGGTTAGATAGGAAGCCCAATTTGGCAAATTTAAGAATTTTTGGTTCCATTACTTATGTTCACACACCTAAATAAAAGAGAAAAAATTAGATGCTAAATCTTCTCCATATATATTTGTTGGGTATGATGAACACACTAAAGGATATAGAGTTTATAATGCTACTACTAACAAAGTTCAAGTTGCTAGAGATGTGTGTATTTCAGAAAATGGAGTTCATGATTACTCCAATGTTCAAGATTCAAAGTTTGGTGGAAGCAAATTTTTGGTTGTGGAGGACCAGCCTCCTTCTTTAAAATCTATTCCTAATTAATCTATTTCAATTTATTCTAGTGATAATAATGATGATACTACTATATCTACTCTACATTGTGATGATTATGTTACTTCTAAAAGAAATCCTAGATGGCTTAAAGATTTACTTCATGAATGTGATGATTATATATCTAGAATGGGTGGTATTAAACCTAGAAGAATTAATTTTTACAATTATGCTTTGATGAAATCCATTATTAATGCTAATGATCCTACTACATTTGAACAAGCTAACATTCAACCTCATTGGAAAAAAAGCCATGCAAGAGAAATATGACACTTTACTTTCTTGTAATACTTGGGATTTAGTCTCTTTACCTCATGGTAAGAATTTAGTTTCATGCAAATGGATATAAGAAACAAAATTAAATGCAAATAATGAGATTAGTAAGTTTAAAGCTAGGATATTAGCAAGAGGTTTTTATCAAATTGAAGGATTAGACTATAATAAACATTTTCTCATGCGGCTATGATGCCTACAATAAAACTTGTGCTTGCTTTAGCTTCTAAAATGAATTGGCCTATTCACCAAATGAATGTTAAAAGTATTTTTTTTGAATGGGGATTTACATGAAGAAATTTATATATCTCAACCCACTAGTTTTATTAAATAAGGTAATGCTCATTTAGTTTGTAAATTGAAGAAATCTATCTATGGGTTTAAACAATCACCTAGGGAATGGTATTCAAAAATCAATAGTTTCTTTATCTCTCAAGATTTTGTTAGAAGTATCAATGATCCTAATCTCTATATTAGACATACTCAATATGATATTGTCATTATTATTCTTTATATGGATGATTTGATTCTCACTTCTATTTCAAATTCTTTAATGTCAGTTATTAAGTTCCAACTTAATCAAAAATTTCAAATGACAAATTTAGGAATTTTACATTATTTCTTAGGAATGCAAATTTGGCAAACTCCTAAGGTTATTTTCCTTTCTCAAAGTAAATATGCTAAATATCTTCTAGAAAAATTTAAAATGAATGATGCTACTCATGTTTCTATTCCATGTGAATCAGGAACTAAGTTAATGTTAGATATGAAAACTCCTTTTGTAGATGCTATTATTTATAGGCAAATAGTAGGAAGTTTGAATTACTTAACTCTTACTAGACCTGATATAGATTTTAGTGTTGGTTTAGTCTCAAGATTTATGTCTAAACCACAACAAACACATTTCAAAGTTTCTAAAAGAATACTTCATTATATTAAAGACACTCTTAATATGGGTTTATTTTATGATGCCAATGTTGTTTTTTCCTTGAAAGGTTTTACAAATTTCGATCTAAGTGGAGAGCCCCATGATAGTAAATCTACTTATGGTTATTATTTATTTTTTGGTTCAAGTACTATTTCTTGGAAAAGTAAAAAAGAACATTATATTTATCTATGTTCCATCAAATATGAATATAAAGGATGTACTAATACCTCTAAAGAAGCCTTATGGATTAGAAGATTACTTGAAGATTTGGATCTACCTCAACAAGCACCTACATCTCTATATTGTGACAACCAAAGTGTCATTTCCTTGGCAAAGAATCCTATTTTTCATTCAAGGAAGAATTATATTGCATTCCAACATCATTTCATTAGAGAACAAGTTGAAGACAAGAAAGTATCACTCATATATTGCAAAGGGAAAGATCAAGTTGCAGATATTTTGACAAAGCCACTTTCTAAAGAGAAATTTCAATATCATTGTAAAAATTCAGGTTTAATTCCCATTGTTGTTAACTCCCCAAGCAAACCTTAAGGGGGGGTCTTAGATTTGTTAATCTTTCCTTGGATGTATTTACTTTATTCAAGGATAAACCAAGCTATCCTCCTTTTATTTATTTCAAGAGATTCCTAAGGAATCCCTACTTGTATTTTGTCCTCTACTCCAAGTGGGAGGTCATCTCATTTCTTTTTTTTCCTTTTATAAGGAAATTAGTTCTTCTCCTTAAGAGGATGTCGCCACTTTGCATATGCCTATTATGGATGATGACATTCATAGATTTTTGAGTTACTTAGTAACTCCTCTTCTCATATCTATAAAAGATATGCTCTCCTCTCTTATTTCAACTCTCTCTCTCTCTCTCTCTCTGGCTTTTCAATTTTCATATTATCACAAGGGGTTTTTCTTTGCTTTTCCCCTTTCAAAAATCTTGTTGTCTCCTTGCTTTGGCTCTTGGGTGCATGCTCCTAGTTCTTGGTTTTCTCATGGTAATACATTCTTCATTTTCTCTCTCTTGGATTAGTATTTCATCTCCTTGATCTCTTTATTTTTCTTCACATTAATCACTGTAAGACAATGCCAATATGTGATTTTTCCTATCCCTAGTTATTCTCATACCAAGGATTTGTTTTGTCGCACCCAAATCCTTCATAGAAAATGGTTGAGCTAATTTTTGTTTAAGATAGTTTATATGCTACATATTAAACCTAGAAATATGTATATGATTAACATATACAAACAAGATAATCTAGTTACCATTATCCAATCTTTTGAAATAAACACAATTATCAGAATGACATTTGTAATAACCTTGTTCATCGATAAACATATCAAATTTCAAATACCATTGTTGGGATGATTGTTTCATCCCACACAAGCTCTTCTTCAACCTACACACTAAGGAATCCTTACCTTTGATCTTATATCCTCATGGTTGTTGCATATAAATATTGTCCTCCAAATATCCATGGAGAAAATCTATCTTGACATCTTATTGTTCCAAATGCAAATCTTATGTGGCCACAAGACCTAGAATAGTTTGAATTGAAGACATTTTAACAATAGGAGAAAATATTTCATCAAAATAAATACCTTTTTTTTTGCAAAAAAATTGACCACAAACATAAATTTGTATATCTTCTTGCCTCTACCTTCTTCCTTTAACTTGTAAATCCATTTGTTAGACAATTCTCTTTTACCTTTAGGCAATTCAACTAACTCCCAAGTTTGATTTTGTATGAAAGAATCCATCTCCTATTTTATTCCTTTCTCTCACTTCTTTATGGTTTGAACGTGCATTTCTTCTTCATAACTTTCTAGTTCACCAGAATCAGTCAATAATACATAGTATAATGAAGGAGAATATTATTCAGGAGGTCTAGTTATCCTAGAAGATTTTCTTACTAGAGTTTGAGGAACCTATTTTGGTTCTTGTTGTTCAATATTTTTTGTCACTGTTGGTACTACATTTACTTGGCTTTCATCAAGGACCATGTGTTTTGTGTGTTCCTCTTCTTTCTTATTTATCTGTATCTTATCCTTGTACATGACTTTTTCATTAAATATGACATCTCTACTCCTAATGATTTTTTGATTCTCAAAATTCCATAAATGATAGCTAAAATGATTAACTCCATATCCAAGGAAAGTACACTTCTTGGATTTTTCCTCAAGCTTTGATAAATTTTATATATCAATATGGATAAATGCTTCACAACCAAAAGTTTTTAGAAATGAGTAGTTTACCTTTTTGCATGTCCATGCCTCCTCTGGAATACCACCATCCAAGGAACTTGAAGGCCCTATATTTATCAAGTAAAAAATAGTATCTACAACATCTACCCAAAACTACAATATCAATCTTGCATGCAGTCCCATGTTCCTTGCACACTCCATGATTGTTCCTTTCATCCTTTCAAACATGCCATTTTCTTGTGGGGTTCTAAGAACTATCTTTTGTTTATGAATCCCGTGGTATGAATAATAAATATCAAACTCTTTGTTGTGGTATTCACTTCCATTATATGACCTAAGGCACTTCATCTTGTTTCTTGTCTTATTCTCAACCAAATCTTTCCATTTCTTACAGACTTAAAATACATCATATTTTATATGAATGAAATAAACCCAAGTTTTCCTAGTTGCATCATCAATAAAATTAACATAATAATAAGACCCACTAAGAGATGGTACCTAGGTTTGTCCTCATACATCATAATGCATAAGTTCTAGCTTTTCAATTTTCTTTTCATTCCCAACTCTAATAAATTTGACCCTCTTTGTTTTCCATATACATAATTTTCAAAAAAATCCTAATTTTCTTTCTTCAGACCTGCTAAAAAATTCTTGGAATGGATAAGCTTCATCCCCTTCTCACTCATGTGGCATTTTGATTATGTCATAGAGTTATATTTTTTCCTCTAGAAGCTATGGAAATAGAATATCAATACTACCAGTACATAAACATAGTGTACCTACCTTTTCCCCTTTTTCTATTGTCAATAATCCTTATGTAACCTTCCAAAAATTGCTTGTGAATATGACTATGCAACCATCACTTCCTAGTTGTCTTTTTTATATTAAATTTATTCTCAAATAAGGAACATGTCTCACCTCTTTTAGTAGCCATTGATTTCCATTTGGTAATTTTATCTGTATGTTTCCCTTTCCAACAATTTTGCATGGTTCATCTCACCTAAATAAACTTGTCCAAAATCACCTTGAACATAGTCTAGAAAATACTTTCTATGAGGCATGGCATGAAAATAAGCCCCATAATCTAACAACCAAGAATCAATAACATTATCTAAAGAAATAATCAAAGCATCATGTAACACATCACCTACTACATTTTCTTCCTTTTTATTTTCTTGTTGTCCATCCCCTTGTTTTCCTTCCGAGACCAATAATATTTCTTCATATGTCTTATCTTTCCACAATGCCAATACTCTATATTTAACCTAGATTTGGATTTTCCCTTTCTACATCTCCCATGATTACTTGGGCTCTTTCCTCTTTCCATCAATCGTACCCTATTCTTAATAATCAAAGTATTACTTGGTCTCCCACCTATGATTTTTCATTGCATTTCCTCACTAAAGATAACACCAACAATATAATCAAACTTTAAAGTGCTCGAACCAAAGACAAATTTACTTACTTCCATGACCAAGCTATTCCAACTTTCAGGAAATGAGCATGAAATCATGAGATCCCTAACCTCATCATAAAAATTTACTTTTAAAAAACTTAGCTAGCTAGTAATTGTGTTAAACTCATTCAAATGATCACTAACAGAATCAACTTCAAGCATCTCTGTGTTAAATAATAGTTTTATAATGCCTTCATTAGACCCTCTATTGTTGTTTCTTTTTCTATATTGAAATCCACTAACAATGCCAGACACAACTGTATTTCTCCTAGTGTCTTCCTATCAAGAATCTCCCTATCGTCATTCTTCATAGTTGTTAGTTTCTTTGTTTTCCACTCAAGGATAAATAAAGATCCTTTTGATATAGATAATCTACCATTTGCATCATCCATAGCTAATAGTTTTGGTCATTGAACTTCTCAATCTTAAGCCTTCCTTCCTCTTCCATTTCTCCCACTTGAATATCATATATCCTGCCAAATCACTAAGAAATACACCACTCTAATACCAGTTGCTAGGGTTTAGGTAGATATGACAAATAAACAATATTAAGATAATACAAAAATAGAGAAGACAAAAAAACAAATAACAAAGAGATTTAACGTAGTTCACCCAATATGGACTACATCCACGAGAGAAATAATCATCCACTAATTTTATTATCCAACAAAGAGCAAATTACAATATGATCATTTCACATTACACCACCACTTATTTATAGGATTTTTAGGTGGTTTACCAATGTCAGTTTTTAAAGGTCGGTTAACAAATTAACCTAAAAAATGCTTGACGAGTTAACCAAAAATTCTTGATGAGTTAACCAAAAATACTACAATGAGGATACATTATGAGTGTGTAGTACTTTCTTTATCAGTCACAACACACCAACAAAACAACACTTAATAGGCTTCTAATTTCAAAATATTGTATCTACGTACCATTTATCACACCAAGGTTCAAGAAACCAAAAACAAATTTTATAAATATTCTAGGGAGGTATATCATTAATCACTAACTAAAAGGTGTCATGATCTTGATTAGGAAGCTTGAATTTTATTTTTAATCAAAGCCCAGAGAGAAAATTATTGGTGGCTCTATTGATAAAGTCTAGCAACCCATGAATGCCTCTCTTAAACAATTTCAAGAATGATTCCATCATTTTGGTCACAATGTGATCTTTATAAAATAGAATTGGATACCACCAAATAGATTATTAGTTGAAAGGAAGACCATCATGGAAGTTATTTCCTCTCTAACAAAGCCAAGGTTTGATAGTTTACCAACCATTCCATATATTTTTCTATAAAAAAGGTGTCTTTGTATTTTTATAGTTTTTGTCATAGTGATAAAAACACTAAAGTTTAGGCCCCTCCAAGTTGAATGTCCTAAAGCCACTATAAAATTAATACAATGCACAAATAAAACATGAGTGTAACATAAGAAATAGGGATCACTAGTTGGCATGGGTAAACTAATGATCTCATGGTTCTATTTCCTATATTGCATTGGAAGGAAGATGACTCACTAGGATCAAGATAAATTAACAACTAAGTGGGTACAATAATCCTTCATTTTAATTAAGGTTTTATTAGGATAATGTGATTAAATAATGTAAAGTAATGAGCTATAAAGGAAGGAAATATGAGTTTTGGGGTACATAGACTAACATAAAGTAGAAAAATTAGTATAGATACCAAAAATGAGGTCCAGAGGATGTAAACAACTTGTAAAATCAATTTGAAGAATATATAGAGGGACTAGGTCACCTGGGCCAACTTGTTCTTGGGACTAGGTTGCCTAGGCCAACCTGTTTCATGCATTTTTGACTATTTTTAGTTATAGATTGTTCACAAAGTCTTGAGCTTCCGAGAGCTAATCCAATGTAAGTGCCACCTACTCTTGCAAATAGAAAATAAAGGAAATATTGTGTAGAGAGGGGTTTTCCTTAATCAAACCTCGGTTAAGGAATCAAGCTTTGAAATGAATTTAAATATGCTTGAAAGGAAACTATGTTGATATGAAATAGAAGCTAAATTTGAAACATATATTACCTTATACCTTGATGGTGCAATGATTATTTGGATGTAGTCACAAGTGTTAATGCAATAGCTTTGAACCCACCTAAAACCTATAACAAAATCATGAAAAGACAAGCCTTGCACCATTAATGTTGTGGTTTTCCAAAATTCTTGATGGAGAGAGTGAACAATTTTAGGACTTGAATGCTTAGATGCTTGTCAATGGATGTTTATGTAAATATCTTCTTCCTTTATGGTGGACTCATTTATGTGGCCATCAATGAGGGAAATAAGCTTGGTCCATGGAGAATATTTCCTTGAAAACACCTCAGAATGTTTTAAAATCCACCTTAGAATGATTAAGATGCAATTTTGTAGGAAAGAGATTGAATTCAAATTGCATCATGTCTGAATGAGGAGAGAAAGGTTGTTTATATACCTCACAATATTTTAGAGCTCAAAACTTGAAGGAAGTTGATGATATTTTAGATTTTACAATTAACCATTAAGACAAACCCTCAATTTAAATTTTAGGTAAAACCTTGGGAAATAGGTTGGATGGGTTAACTTATTCCCACCCAAAAGCCTCAAAATTTGTTTTGAGAATTAGGATTCTAGAGAAGATACCAAAATGAAAAGCCTAGTAAGGTTGCAGTACCAAAAATTAATGTGAAGCCCAAAAATTCTAGACAAGGGCCTAATTAAGCATATAATTATAAGTGCTTACAATTTAGGATGGTATATTTACCCCACTTTAGCAGGGGTATGGATCCACCTCATGCTCATGGTAAAGTAGAAGAAAGAAAGAAAGAAAGAAAGAGAGAGATCATAGAAAAAAACTATAAAGTGATAAGATATTAATAAGTTTAAGGACACAAGCCTTCAAAATAAGGATCTTAACTCATATAGCCACATGCAAGGATGGATAAAATAAAGACAAAATCCTAAGACTTATTAAGTTTCCAAGTCAACTAGTTTAAGAAACCTTGGTAAATAAAATGTCTCATCCACTAGTATCACACTTAGAAAGCTATTGTAAAGGCACAAGTGGTCACATGGAAAGGACAAGAGAAAACATCAAATATAAGGCAATATTCCACATTCCAATCAACTAGAAAAGTGTGTTATGTTATGGAATCATGTAGAAGAGAAAAATAAAACCACATGTACAACATAGGCTAGCCATTTGTGTTATTCTAGGTGATCCATTAAAGAGAGAAGGAAGAGTTAAGAGAAATTTTGGTACAAAGAGAGTCGATGGTATAACAAGCTAGTAAACTCATTAAATTATATGCAAATGAGAGGTCAAACGGTCTAAAAATTATTATTATGCTTGTGAACCCATAATTTTTTTGCAAAGGAGGGATAAAATGGTCTATCAATTTGTGTCATGCTAGTCAACCCATAAATTTTGTGAAATAGATAGGTAAAATGGTCTAGGAAATGTTATTCAGCCAGTCTTGAAAATGTGTGTAAAGGAGAGTCATTTGGCCCTAGCATATTTTATTATGCTAGTAGACTCTAAGTTTTGAATTATGATAAGATTTTTTGAAATAAGGAGACCATATATTCCCCCCCCCCCTTAAGATGACAAAATATAATTATTTTGGCATGTTAAGGAAAAGAACAAGAATAAGGATATACATTATTAACACCAAGGAGATATCCCATAAGAAACACTCATCCAAGCCAAATAGATCACAAATCCTATGAGGAAAGGAATATATGAATGAAAAGAGATATCATGCCACAAGTTTAAAGGTATCCTTTTGAAGTATGTTAAAAGGAGGATGAAAACATCAAGAATAAATGGATTTTTGTTAAGGATGAAACACTTTTATCCCCTAAGAAAGGGATTTATTTCTTTAAACATACAATTGTAGACAAGGAAGAGGTTATAATCAAGGATAAAAAACTCTTGTATAAGAGGGAATCCCTAATGTAAACAAACAATTCCATGTAAGATTGGATATCACATGATAAATAAATACCACTTAACTAAGAGAAACTGGATCCATAGAGAGGATGAGAGATTTAAATACTATCCTTGCCCCCAAAGTGTAGAGATAAGGATAAGGATGAGGAGGACTACTATTTTTCTCACAAAGTATGATTGCACCTAAAAATGTACCACTATGAATGAGAATGAGCCCCCAAGGGATAGGATGAAAATGTCACATAGTGTGGAGCAACATAATAGGAATATTAATTTTATTCAAAATAATCATGATTGAAAAACAACTAATTTTCACATATTACATGAATGATGTCATAATGAATGAGTTTCTAAATTTTATAGAGAAAATCTTGACATATATTCGTAGAGTGGTCACAGTATTGATGATACTTGCAAAAAGGAAGATTTACAAGATTTTGGCTATGCTTCTTCTTTCATTTGGGTTGAATAATAAACATAGCACAAAGAAGGTTAGGCAAGATGATTTTTTTGATTAAAGAATGCATGGAAGAAGTATTAGTTGATAAGGAAAGTGATGTTGATGAAGGAGGAGGTTGGAAATTGGACCCTTGTAGATGCAAGTGTGATGTGAGTTTCTCATAAGTCTCATCACTTTATTGCACACATTATAAATCATGTTGAAGATAATGATTTGAAATATTAGGAGAATCAGGTTGAACAAATGACATAGTATGCCCTTCAAAGGGTCAAATGTTAAACTTGGGCATTTTATATTCCCCCACAAAAGGTGGCATAAATTCTAATGACTCCCAATCATCTTCAAAAAAGACACTTTCGAGAGGAGTATCTTTAGGGGGAGAAGATATCTCTTGTTGAAATGGTGTATGAATAGATGGAGAATCAAATTTAGTTCGTAAGCAATTGTGTAACTTATCATTAGCTTCAAGGGTGTACAAGATATTGTTATGGATGAATTTAAGTTTATGAAAGAGAGTTGAAGGAATAACTTGCATGGAATGTAACCATGCTCTTCCTAAGAGAAGATTATAATATAAGTGAGATTATCTGGAATGACATGTATAGGTGTGGGTAAAATAATAGTGCCTACCTTAATAGGTAAACTTATAATACCTAGAGTTTTTTAGGTGGCATTGTCAAAGCCACAGATAGGAATAGAATTGGGTTAGATCAATGAAGTATCCACATTAATTTTTGTAAAAAATATATGGTAAAACTATTAAGACTGGATCCATTATAAATTAAATTTCTCTGAATAACATTACCATTAATAAGGACCACTATCATAAGAGGATCCCATTTATTTTGAATTTCCTTATAAGCTAACTCATCTTGGGAGAAGACAATATGAGATTTAATATTGTTTTCATGCACACACTCTAATGAGGAAGTTGTATTTCTATGTCACACAAGAGTTGGGATGTGCATGTTTCTTAAGGCCTCTTATAATTTTTCTCAATGTGTGGAGAAAGTTTGAATTAGCTCCCAAAAGGATATCTTAGCAGGAGTAGCACAAAATTGTTCAACTAGATCGTATTCCTTTCCAATATTTTGAGGAAGATAGGGTCTAGAAGGAAGCATTGGTTTAGAAGTGGGAAGATAAGGAGGGACAAATTAATTGGTAGGTTATCTATTATTTATTGTATTATATGTGTGAGAAGTTGCATGATAATTAGGTTGTTAAGCACCCTTTACTACAATGACTAGTTTATTTTAAGTTTGGGGATACTAAAACAGCTTCCTAGTTACCTACAACCACTATTGTGGAGACACATTCCCTTTTGCAGCATCATATTTATTTTAGCTAGTTGTTTAATTTAGTTAGATTCCTTTTCTTAGTCAATAAGTGGCTTAGGAAGTCCTTAGCTACAAATATATTACCAACATCATCCAAGTATATACACCCATGGTCATTAATTAAATGAACTTCCCTTGGTAAATAGTTTACTCAATGAATGATTAGTTGCCTCATTAGGCATGTGCATTGAGCTATCCACACTGATTTATTTTAATAGTTGAAAACAATCATTTTTGGCATCATTTTCAAGTACGGTGCTAAGGTTTTGGGATTTATAAGTTAGGTTTTTTACTTTCAATTTATTTCTATTACATCAGATGTTATGTTTTTTAGCATTAGGACCAGTAGACCTTAAATTTTGTTTCAAATCATTCACTAAAAATTTCTCTCAAATCTTATTTCTTGTGGAAACAAAGTAATGTTCTAGGAAGGTTCCTTCCCTTTACACAAGTTTTGATGACATACTAGCTACAATCACATGATTATAGCACCTATCAAAACTAACAAGGGAGCCATGAGAAATAATTGACACTACAAGAGGCTCAAACTCTCATGAGGAACCTAATTGATGAGAAGTGTCCATAGAACCAAATGAATCACCCTCCATAATGGCTAATGAAGAATTGAAAAACCCTGCATAGCTAGTTACTTACAAGTTTCCCATTTTAGACCAAGAGGTAGTTTCCACCCTTAAGAACATATCCCCATAATCTGTATCTAAATTTATGGCCTAATAATAGTAATAACTTCTTATTTGAGTTTTATGTATTTTGTTTTAGTTATGAGAACATAAATGATTCCCATAGAATTAAACTATTTCCAACTACCATAAAGGATGTTTCCTTGATATAGTTCATTACATAAGGCAAAAATGTCATCACCAATTGAGATTTAATAAAGGAAAACTTTGTCTAGAAATAAAAGGAATATTGTAGGGTGGGTATATGAAGAAGGATATCTTTAAGATGTTTCAAAGAGAGGATGATCCCATTGAAGATTGTGTGGATAAATTCCCATTTTCATTTAATAAATCTAGACAAATAAATCTCTCTTAGGAATCTCTCAAGCTAATATTTTTGAGAGGGGTTGATGAGGAATGTATAGCCACATCAAAGCTAATGGGAAGAGGAGAAATTTCACAGACATCATCTGATGACAGTTGAAAGTTTTCCAAGAACTATTCCAAGTCTATATTAAGGAAGAATAAAGCTCTATACTTATGTCACTTCTATGACCTCTAAAAGTGTTTTTAGAGTAAAGCTTATAATTCTTCTCTCTAACATTAAATAAGATATAATTTGTTACCTTACTACACAATTGGATACCCTCCATATAAAGAACTCGGAGGAGGCTGAAGTTGCTCTTAGAAAATATTGCCCTCACTAAAAAGATAAGAAGTCTAGCTACAATTTTAGGAGAATTCTTGTTGCCTCAAAGGACAAATAGGCTCATCCAAAGTTCCACACCTTGGAGGATGAGGAAGGGAAATCTTTCTATATTACATAGTGGAATCCATGGAAGAAGGGGAATTAAAGGTATTCCTTTGAACCCTTTTTGTTATAATAGTTCCTTCATTGGGTTCAATTCAAATGTTACAAATTGGAATAATAAACCTTGGAACTTCATGCCTAATCAATCATGGAAAGCTGGTTCCTCATCCAATTGGATGTTACAATAAGGGACATTCCCACAACAACATCAATATCAATTTCCTAATTATAAATTTTTGTAGCCTCATCAATGGTCACAAACACAAAGAGGAGACCAACAATGGAAATAGCTCAATATGACCAAGAGTGTAAAACAAAAAAAATCATCAATTGAAAAAGGAAAACAAAGGTGAGACAATAGGCAAAACGTGAGGACATGTGTGAGATGAAATATTCCTTCATGTAAAATTTGTTGTAGATTGGTATTTTTGTTTGAGTCAAGTGTCGTATGTTATTATAATCTAGGTCTCCTCTTCTCTTTAAAGTGATTTTTTTTGTTTCATTTATGGGTGATTACGAATCTAGTTATTGTAATTTTGGACAAAGAGGCCATTCAGGTTTTATGATTCTTTTGAATTTTAGAGATAAAATTTTGTAGACTTATCTATGATAATAATATACAATTCAATAAATAATTTATATGAATACATGTCTCCTAAATGTAACACTATTATTTTAATTGGTATAATTAAGGTTTCTTGTCATTTCACTACATATTTTTTGTGATGAATGTGTATTTGACACCTTTTGTTCAAGTAATGGATTAAATTTTGACTTTTAGTTGAAAATTGACGACATTATTATTGTATTGATGATCTTAAATAATATTAATTATGGTGTCCATTAGTTGGTTTCATCGTGGCAATACAATAATATTTAGGTTACCATTGAATTTCTATTTAGGTTTTTATTAGCATAAATTACTTCATTTTGGACTTTATCATAGATAAGACACCGACATAGCTAGTTTTCTTTTTCAAGCCATGAAAGGAAACAATCAAAAATTGATTTCAATATTTGTTTAACTATTTTTTGGTAATCTATTTTACATGTTACACCATGGATGAATGGTATCTTTGAGGATTTAAAGATAATTAAACCAATTCTTTGTCAATTTCCTAATTAGATTGTGTGAAATTGATATCTACTTTGGCATCATTTATATGTTGTAATATCTCTTAAAATTGTGTCGAGTTAAGGGTTGCCCCTAGGTCTTGTTGATCCTAAAGTGTCTCAGACATAGATGTAGGTTTAGTCTCTCCTTCATTGGCCAAATCCTTCATTAAATCTGAGCATAACAAGTGGTAAACCTTTAGGATTTAGTTATATGTGAGTTTGGAAACTGACATATTCTAGTAAGTATTCCTCTAACAATAGTGTTGATGGTGAGTAGATAATGAAATAATAAAAAAATGCATAATTAATAGAATGTTCAATTCAATTAATGAATATTTAATTGTCCACTAGCATACTTAAATAATTTGTCATTAACATTATATATGTAGCACTTGCAAAATAAAAAGATAATTTAAAAAGTTCAAATTTTTATGAAAATATATTGTTTTTTACTTGTAATTAGAGGAAAATGATAGGTGTAAAGGATCATATGATCAACATACATAGGTGGTAAAAATATATAAAAATGGTACAAATTTGTGTATGAGATTCCATGAACAGACCTCTAAAAAAATATTAATTTGTCTCCAAATACTTAAGTGTTATGTGTCAAAAATCATCTATTGGACCACTTTATTGCAATCATAATGTTCATTTCAGTCCAAAATGCACCTTAATACCCATGAACATCATGAATTCAAATTTAAAATGGAGATGATTTGAAAGCTTTCATTAATATAATGTTGGAGTGACTAAGATCTACTTGTAAACTCAAAACTGTCTACAAATAAGCAATATACAAAATGATAAATATCACAATTATACATTATAAATAAACATTGTCTATAAAAGAAATAAAGAAGAGTGTATTTTATATTAAGTAATTCTTTGTAACTATGGGAATGCTCTTAGACCCATTACCATGTAAACAAGGGAATGCCCTTGAAAGGTTATTTATTGTAAATGGGCCCGAATGCCCCCATAATATTAATTCTATATTATTTTTCATACCTAAGTCCTAGGAAACACCGAAGGTTTTTCTTTCCTCCATTCTTTTCCTCTAGTGCCCACACTGAACGATGGATCAAAACTTGTAATCATTCTTAATCAATTATTTAATAAAAATAAGACTTAGGTCGTTTATCGATCAAAAAAGAAAGAAAGAAAGAAAGAAAGAAGATGAGATAATGTAGGAGTCAAACTATGACTACCCATGTCCAAGTATGAAACAAGTGTAGGACTCTATGGTCAAGTATTGAGATACTAGTTGAGTCTACATGAGGTTAGAAAAAAGTTGAGATAACCTCTAAGTGAGCTTAAGTGTATGTAAAAAAGGCTATACTAAGTAGGTTGAAAGCTAATTAGGTTGAGAATACCTATTTTGACACAAGAAAAAGCAACTTTTCCATGCTACAAAAATATTTGAGAAGATTTTGAGTTGATTGGTGAAGAATCACACCACTACACATTAATATCCTAGATAGTGGGCTTCCATCTCTATTGTTAGGTTCTTTTGTCTACATATTTATTTATAGTTGAAATTAATTTTTAATTGTTATTATTAGTTTCTACAATTTAATATTTCATTTGATATCCTATATTTATTTTTTTAATTTGTACCAACTTTTAAATTCCTATTTGGAATATCAAATGAATGATAGACTCAAAACTTGGATCATGCAGTATTTTGTGCATGTAAGATATAGTGGTGGTGACTAATGTGAACTGGCATGTCTTTAGGGAATAATTTAATATTCTAGAATGTATGATCATGGATAATTCATTTCTATTTATTTATAGCCACCCATTTACACAAGTCAATCTTGTAGCTTGTACAATCAAGGATAATTCATTTCTAGTTACTTATAGGAACCCATTCACACAATTCAATCTTGTAGCACATATGGTTAGGGATGATTCATTCCTAGTTATGTGTAGGAATCTGTTCACACAATTTAATCTAATAGCATGTATGATTAGGGATAAATATCAATGAAGGGTTTCTTCTTTGCGTAAAATTGTGGAGTCTTTTTCTACAATACATGTTGGTACTCTCAAATTCTTGAGTTACCACTGTTAAATTTTTTGAATAGTTGCCCGATTCTGGCCTTCATGCACTCAATTGCATTATGATTTCCATGAAAAATCATCTAAGGAGGTATGTTCTTCACCTTTTTTTTTCCCTTGTGATTATTTTTCTCTTATTAGGGTTTAGGGTTTTCGACCAATTAAAATATTTTCATTAAACCCTACATTGTTATTTTCTATCATTACCTTTTTGGCACACAAGGACAAGGAGGTAGTTGTCAATAAAATATTACCTATTTGTCAAGACCTAGCACCATAAGTATTTAAGTGTGGGTCATTTTTAATCTTTCTCACCTCAAGTTGTTTTTCCCTAAGGTCTCACCCTATAGCCTTTTCCTTTTATTTCACCAAGTTATGGGTTGATTGTTAATGTTTGGCAAGACCCTTTACTTTTTTAACCAATGGGCTATGTGTTGTTTTACCATTATCCCCACAATCCTTTGATGATGTCTCAAATGGACCTGACTAATCGTGGGAAGGTGAGGCTTTACCAACTGTTAATTATTTATTGATCAACAATTTACATTGATATCTTATCTTATGTTTGTTGGATATTTCTAATTCATGGGGAGGTGATTGAGACATTTAATATGTTTAATCACTATGTTACTGAATGGGCACTCATACTGTTGTCATCTATGTTTTTTCACTGATGTCAACATATGTTTCTATGTGGAAAACATGTTGGTTATCACAGTGTGTGGACACTGTATGGATGTTTCAGATGATGTAAAGACATATGAGAGTTTAGGAGGATGTTGTGATATTATATCCAAGATCGCATCATGTAATGTTGCATATTGGATAAGTTACAGATGTTTTGGTGAAAATTGGTCACAAGACTATAACCGTGAGAAATGTCAGAGTTAGTCTCTGTGATTCTCGTATATCTTCCAGATGATATGGATTCAAGGTATGAGAGCTTGAGGGATGATAGACAAGATACTGAATGATGATCATTGGTCAGTGTAAGGTACATAACACTTGGTGACGTCAGCTATGGTGTGTGTTCTGGAGGTGACTTATTTGGAAGTTGACTTGGGAGATGTAGCATGTGTTATGCTTGGCGAACATAAATTAAGGATGTTAGTCCTTAATTATTGTAATGAAATCATTGTATACTTGTTATAGATACCATGTGTATCTTAGCAAGGGTTTACGTAATTGTTTGTAATTAGGAAAGCCTTTTGGGCCGACCTGTTAATGAGAATTGTAATAAGGTATAAATAAAAGGTCTTTTCTTTTGAAAAGACATGGATGAGAAGAAGATGCTATAGAGAGGTTGTGAAAGCTATGAGATTGTGTCTACTGTATGTAGAGTAGAGGTTTGTTGGTGGACTTCATTGGAACCGATCAAGCAAAGACAGTTTATGCCTAACAGTTCAAAAAGATTGTGTATTTCTTCATATACACTTGTGTTGCGAACAATAAGTTATGAAGGTGTACTTAACCTTCTTTGGGTAGTGAGCCCTCCCTTTTGTTCTTGACTCCTAACAAGGTCTATCCTCTAACAAGGACTATGTACTATAATGTTTCAATAAGCTCCTAATAGGGCTATATCTTCTAACAAGGATAACTATACTCTTAGTACATAATTTGTGGGTGCTAATTCCCACTAGGGTTTTTACCTTTAACAAGGTTTCCCCGAGACCAAAATATTGTGTTATTGTGTTGGAATTCATTGTGTTCATTGGATCTGATATTGCTGCTACTTAAAGTTTAAAGTTTAATAATCTATCATACAACTGATTCACCCTCCCTCTTAGTTGTATTGTGGACTGTTATTCCTAACAGTTGGTATCATAGAAAGTGGTCCTTAGAGAGAAATCTTAACAGCTTGAGGTAATTCTGGAGATGGCATACTATAGGAAGGATAGTCTAAAATTTGATCCTGAAAACTATGACAGTTGGAAGAACAAAATGTGAACTCACCTATTTTGTTTGGGGATTGACTATTGGTTGATTACAAGGGACAAGGTGGCTATAAAGACCGAAGATGAATTAACAATAGCTACTGAGGATGAAAAGAAGATATTTTCACTTAACATGATTGCAAGAGAAGCATTGATCAACACACTCTTTGAAGGAGAGTTTACTGAAGTTAAAGACTTGGATTTAGAAATACCTAATTTGGGAAAGATTAGAAGCACTATATGAGGGAGACAAGTATACCAAACAAGATAAGTTACAAAAATGGAAGACAAAGATGGAGAAGCTGCAAATGAATGAGGATGAAAGCATTAGGGCTTATGTTCAAAGGGTTACAAAAGCTATAGTTGGAATCAAAAACTATGGAGGCATGTATGATGAAGACAAAGTTATTATGAAGATCCTTAGATCTTTGACACTTGCTTACAAGTTCAAGACTATGTCTATTCAAGAAACTATACATCTAACTCTGAACTTTTACAGAGAGATGTTGATTGCAAAGCTAACTACTTTTGAAGCTACAAAATTAGGAGAGGTTGTACCTAAAGTTGAATATGCATTTAAGGCATCTATACACAAGAAATTGTCTGCACTTTCGAGCACCAGAAAAGAAGACCTAAAAGAAGAGCTTGGTGAGTATGCTGAGGAATGGGAACATATAATGGCAGAAGAAAGAAACATGGATGAACTTGTTGCACTGATTGTTAGAAGAGAAAAAAGAGGTAAGGGCAAGTTTGAAGGCAAGTTACCCTTGAAATGTTTTTCATGCAATAAGGTAGGTCATTTTGCATCTAGATGTCCTACAATAGTTCCTAAGTACAAACCTAATTTTGACAAGATTAAAAGGGACAAAGAATGTTATTATGCTAGTGAAGGCATTTCTGATGATAATGATTTAGATTATGAAGAGATTAGATTTGTTGCTATTAGAGATGAGCTAGTGCATGAGGAAAAAGCTTTAGTATCTCATGTTGACAAGAAAACTGAATGGATAATAGACAGTGGTTGTTCTCATCATATGATTGGAGATAAGAACAAGTTTGTTAAATTAATAAAGTATGATGGTGGTGTTGTGAGGTTTGGGGAGAATCTTCCTAAATCTATCATAGGAGTAGGATCTATTACTTTGGATGGAAAGACTAATACAAATAATGTACTGCTTGTTGAAGGATTGAAACATAACTTTTTGAGTGTTGGACAGTTAATGGATAAAGAGTTTCAATTAAGTTTTGTTAATGGAAAATGTTTTATCAGAAGTAAGACAAGTAAGCTGATTGTAATTGGTACTAAATCTAGAGGTAATGTATTTGAATTAAATACATATGGAGCCTCTTGTTTTGTTGTGATGGTTGATGATAGTTGGTTATGGCATAGGATATTTTGTCATGTTAATTTTGATAACATTGCAAAGTCAAGTATGACTAATGTAGTGAGAGATCTATTGAAGATTGTGAAACCATCTAACACTATTTGCAAAGAGTGTGTCATGGAAAAACAGACTAGAAGTAGTTACAAAAGCAAAGCATATACATCAAAAGAGAAGTTGGAGTTGGTACACATAGACCTATGTGGACCTACAAGGACAAAATCATACTATGGTGAAAGGTATTTCATACTCTTTGTTGATGACTTTTCTAGAATGATGTGGGTCATTTATTTGAAGGAAAAATCAGAAGCATTTGATAAATTCAAGTGTTCAAAGCAAAAGTAGAGAATGAATCAAGTTTAAAGATTAAGTGTCTAAGGTTAGATAGAGGTGGAGAGTTTACTTCAGAATTATTCAGTTCATACTGTGAAGAGCATGGAATAAAGAGATAGACATTTGCTCCTAGGACTCCACAATAGAATGGGATAGCAGAGCGAAGGAACAAGACTATACTTGATGCTTCTAGGACAATGTTGCTTGCAGGAAATGTATCTCATGTACATTGGAGAGAGGTTATTGGAATAACAGTGTATACATTGAACAAAATTCAAATCAGAGAAGGTACAAGTAAGACTCCTTATGAATTATTGTTTGATCATACTCCTACTATAAAATATTTTAGAATATTTGGTAGTAAGTTTTATATCAAGAGAGATGATGAGATAGGAAATTTTGATGCTAGAAGTGATGAAGGAATTTTTCTTGGTTACTCTATTAAGAGTAAGGTTTACAAATGTTTCAATCTGAGATTGAGGAAGATGATTGAAAGTAACAATGTAAGAATAGATGAAAAGTTTCATATACAAGAAAGAATGTATGGCAGTAATAAGATTTTAGAGATCAAAGAAGCTACTACTGTTGCAGAAGGAGAAGAACTTGTTGAGGTAGAAAGTGAAAAAGAGGCTTGTGATGTTGGCACAAGTGAGGCTACTGAGGCTCCTAAAACACCAAGGTATGTAAAGAATAACCATCCTGAAAATCAAATTATTGGCAATACCAATCAAGGAGTACTAACTAGATCAAAGGCTAGAGAAGAAATTTGTTTCATTTCTCAAGTTGAACCAAAAACTACAGATGAAGCATGTAGAGATGAATATTGGTTAAATACTATGAAGGAAGAGTTAAATCAGATAAAGAAGAATGACACTTGAGAATTGGTTCCTAGGCCTAAAAACAAAAATGTAATAGGAACAAAATGGGTTTTTAGAAACAAAATGAATGAAGAAGGAATTGTTGTAAGAAACAAAGCAAGACTAGTATGTAAAGGATATTTATAGCAAGAAGGCATAGACTTTGAAGAAACATTTGCTCCTGTTGCTAGATAGAGGTAGTAAGATTGTTCTTGGCTTATGCTGCACATAAGAACTTCAATGTGTATCAGATGGATGTGAAATATGCATTTCTGAATGGGGATCTTGAAGAAGAAGTATATATAGAACAACCTGATGGATTTCCTCTATGCAAAGATAGAGACATGGTGTGCAAGTTGAAGAAAGCTCTATATGGGCTGAAGTAAGCTCCTAGGGCTTGGTATGCAAGGTTAGACAAATACCTACTTCAGCTTGGATTTAGAAAAGGTAATGCAGACCGTAATTTGTATTTAAGAACTAGTGAAGATGGAATCTTGATAATAGAAGTCTTTGTTGATGATATTATCTTTGGAGGTAATGATGATCAATGTTATAAATTTTCTAAGGAAATGGAAAGTTAATTTGAGATGTCCATGATAGGCGAAATGAAATTCTTTCTTGGATTGCAAATAACTCAGAATGAGAATAGTATCTTTATTTCTTAGACTAAGTATCTCAAAGAAATGTTGAAGAAATTTGGAATAGAAGACTGTAAACCAGTAGGAACACCCATAATGACTGGTAATAAGCTAACAATTGATGATGAATCAAATAAATTTTTTCAAACCTTATAAAGATCAATGGTTGGAAGATTACAATATCTGACCCACACTAGACCAGATATTGCTAATGTTGTTGGAATTGTGGCTAGATATCAGGCAGAACCCAAAGAAACACACCTAGCTACTATAAAAAGGGTATTGAGATATTTGAAAGGAACCATAGACTATGGATTATGGTATGACATAAATGATAGCTTTGAACTTCATGCTTATACTGATGCTGATTGGGCAGAAAATATTGATGACAGAAAAAGTACTAGTGGTGGTGCATTTTTCCTTGGAAAAAAGTTGGTTTCTTGGCTAAGTAAGAAACAAGATTCTATAGCACAATCTACTGTTGAATCAGAGTATGTTGCTACTGCCATAAATTGCACTCAGATTGTTTAGATGAAATAAATGTTGATAGACATTGGAATAACTTTTGATGATCCTATGATTATCCATTATGATAACACCAGTACAGTGAATATGTCAAAGAATCTGGTGATGCACTTTAAAACTAAACATATTTCTATCAAGTATCACTTCTTGAGAGACAAGGTGGCAGAAAAGGAAATAAAATTAGAATATATTAGTACAAAAGAGAAGATTGTAGACATCTTCACAAAGCCACTGTTGAAAGATACCTTTGAATATCTTAGAGGTATGATGGGGGTTCAAGCCCCTCCTAGTCAGAATTAAATGATGCAAAGATGCATCAGTCCAGGGGTTTTCAGAGCCTTATCATAATCTGGACTCGATGTAGGGATCTACTCCTCAGGGGGAGTGATCATGGAAGAAAGATTTTGGAAAGTGGTTGATGACTCATGGCACCCTTTGCCATTGTTATCAAAGAGGGAGTGTTTCTATGAGAAAATCCCTACTGTATGGGGAGATTGTTTGGTTGCAGAACTTTGGATTGATATAACTTTGGGATGATGGATTTTCCCATATGTTGACATCAATGACAAAGGGGGAGATTGTTGGATATTTCTAATGCATGGGGAGGTTATTGAGACATTTAATATTTTTAATCACTATGTTACTTAATGGGCACTCATATTGTTGTCATCTATGTTTTGTCACGGATGTCAACATATGTTTCTATGAGGAAAATAGGTTGGTTATCACAGTGTGTGGACACTATATAGATGTTATAGATGCTACAAAGACAGATGAGAGTTCATGAGGATTTTGTGATCTTATATCCAAGATAGCATCATGTAATGTTTCATATTGGATAAGTTACAGATGTTTTGGTGAAAACTGGTCACTGGACTGTAACAGTGAGAAATGCCAGAGTTAGTCTCTGTGATTCTGGTATATCTTCCAGATGATATGGATTCAAGGTATGCAAGCTTAAGGGATGATAGACAAGGTACTAAAGGATGATCGCTGGTCAGTGCAAGGTACAAAATTCTTGGTGATGTCAGTTGTGGCGTGTGTTCTGGAGGTGACTTATTTGGAAGCTGATTTGGGAGATGTAGTGTGTGTTATGCTTGGCAAACACAAATTAAGGATGGTGGTCCTTAATTATTGTAATGAAATCATTGTATACTTGCTATAGATACTATGTGTATCTTACAAAGGGTTTATGTAATTGTTTGTAATTAGGAAAGCCTTATGAGCTGACCTGTTAATGAGAATTGTAATAAGGTATAAATAAAAGGTCTTTTCTTTGGAAAATACATGGATGAGAAGAAGATGATATAGAGAGGTTATGAAAGCTTTGAGATTGTGTCTACTTTATGTAGAGTAGAGGTTTGTTGGCAGACTTCATTGGAACTGATCAAGCAAAGACAGTTGCTGCCAAACAATTCAAAAATATTGTGTATTTCTTCATATACACTTGTGTTGTGAACAATGAGTTCTGAAGGTAGACTTAACCTTCTTTGGGAAATGAGCCTTGCGAAGTGAGCCCTCTCTTTTTTTCTTGACTCCTAATAGGGTTTGTCCTATAATAAGGACTATGTACTGTAATGTTTTAATAAGATCCTAATAGGGCTATATCTTCTAACATGGTTAACTATAATCTCAGTACATCATTTGTGGGTGCTAATTCCCACTGAGGTTTTTACCTTTAACAGGGTTTCCCGGAGACCAAAATATTGTGTTATTATGTTGGCATTCATTATGTTCATTGGATCTAATATTATTGCTACCTAAAGTGTAATAACTTGTCATACAAATGATTCACCCCCCCTCTTAGTTGTATTGTAGACTGTTATTCCTAACAATGTTCAACATTCCCTTTGGTTAAAGATCATATTACTAACACATCCATCTTTCAACACATGCTTATTTTCATTGGTGATCTTTTAATATATCCAAAAAGGTTATGGATAGATACTCTACCCCATTGGTGCTGAAGGATTAAAGTGTTGCAAGGAGCGATGATCCTCATAATCCCATGATCAAAATTGTTCAAATATTATTCAATGCAAGATCTCGAGATGGTGTCATGTTTCTTGGTTCATTTGTAACTAACAATGTGGGGTCGAGTTATGTGACAGTTGGTGATAGATGGATGCAGATGGTTAGTCAAATCTAATTGTAGAGTTTTAATATTAAAGTTGTCAATTATATTGTGGGTAAAATATTTGCAACTTATGTGTTAATATTTTAGCACATGGGTCAAATCAACAAAGATGTTTTGATCCAATAAAAAATGTGATCAAATTTTATTGCATAAAGATGATTTTATGTTGGGAGTGATGGTTAAAGAAAAGACAGGATCGACAGTTCTAATGATCCCATGATCCAATTTAAAGAATCTGTATCCAACGTGGGATCACAAGATCTTGCCATGTGTTCGTGATTGGCCAATGTTGATAAAGATGGTGTTGGTCGATGAGGTGATGACTTGGGTGTTTCTATTTATTAATTTATCAATCAACATTATACATCAAGGGTTAGAATTCAAATGGACCAATGATTGTCATTTGACTTTCTAGTAGGGAAAGGATCGATGGTCTGTCATGTGCAGTATGAGGGTTAGTGGACAGTGGCTGAAAGCTAAAATAGTGGCAATCATACTATCACAAGATTTTCATAGGGCTATAAGGAGGAGTTTTAGGAGAAGGGATAGAGACATGATGGGTCTTCCATAAATGGAGGCATTTCATGTGGCATACACAAGAATAAAATAATCATTATGGCTAGTAAATTATGAAGGCTCTCGGGTTTATAGTAGGATGATAGAAAGATTTGATGCTATAAAAGCAAAGATATGTAGAAAATTACACGCAAACAAACTTTTCTGGTGTTTAATGAGTACAATCACGAGATTTTATAGTGTGTATGAATCTAGAAGTTATAAATTCTTCTTCTCAGCAGACTTCATTATTCAAATATTAATAGAAATTGATGTTCTAAAGAAGGTAGGTGATTTCTGGAACATGGCCAAATTTGTGAGGATACAAATGCAAAAAAATTATTGGGATAGAAAGAAGGAGCCATGTATATCATAGCCAAAGTGGTATTTAAATGGATAATGATAGCTAAAGGAATATTTGAAGCAAAACTATGCAACAAAATCAATATCCACAAAGCTTAACTTCTTATATTTACTGATGACAGAATTGCAGAGAGGTGTGAGACAAAGAAGAGGTCAATGAAACCTCAAAATTATGTAGTAACCTCCAAAAAGAGGGAGGGACATTACCCAAAATATTGCATCCTTGTGCGCTCTGCAACAATGCCAGTCAATCATGGGCTTGTAGATATTCCTAAAAACCTTTGACAAATGTCAACTTTACAAATTTGATGGCCCATCTAGGGCATGATATTGGCATGTCTCATAACTTTCTAACTTCATCTACTAGCAATTTTTTGGCCTTTTAAGGTTAAGAGATAGCATACTATGCTAATGTAATTATTTTGTGTCAAATCTTGTTAGGTCAATTTTAGGTTTTGACCTGAAGCTTGTTGCATTCCCATTAATTTTGGAATCCCAGGGTCATTAGTGTAGGAGAGAGAAGATATCTGGGCCAATCAGATTGAAGAAGGATAGGTGGAAGCATTAGATCAAATTCGGTCTCCTTCTTCTATCTATATATTATTTTCTTCTCTCTTCTTTGTGGGTTCCAGCTTAGGGGTTCCAACCTTTTGGGTTCCCGGTTCCACTTCTTTGTTTTGGCAGACCATTATCTTGGTTCCAAACATATATGGTTCTAGTAGCAATATTTATGGTCTTGGGTAGTGTTCTAAATCTTCCACATAACAATTTTATGAATTTGGGTTGATTCCTTCTTTTTTTTGTGTGTGTCTTCAGTTGTTGTAAGGTTATATGACATCGATAGCATAAGTTTTTTCAATAAAATATAATGTTGATTCAATTCTCTCCATTGTGCAAACCAGTTAAGTTTTAAGAGAAATAAAGCAAAGTATTATTATCTCTTAGTATCTTGTTGTGAGATATGTGGTTTTTTATTTCATGCTTTGGTCTAATGGATCAATTAAATGCTTGTTAGAAGTTGCAAAATTGTTGAGCTTGTGCATGGATTTTGATAAGTAGTTCGGGTTGGGATTACTATTAAAGGGTGTTGTAATGCAACATTTCTTAGATCATTTTCTATTAATGAATTTTTTTATATATTGTTATGCTTCTCATGACTCCATGGCCCAATGGGATGAGACAATGATCTCAGTTAGGTGTGGTTTTTACATGTTTGTTTCTCATGTTCCAGGTTACTCTTGCTGCAAATATTGATTAAATCACAAAATATCATTTAATTTTATGCAACGTTTGTTTTCCTACCTTATCTTATGCTCCATGCATGTTGATGTTCAATGGGTGATTAGTCATCATCTAGTATATCAATGTCATGTTTTATTCCTTATATAAGATATATATGTTTATGCAATGCCATATTTTGAGTTTGTAAAGTGTGTATTGAAGGGCATTGAGGTTTATGGACCTTGGTCTTGCAGAGCCTAAAGTACATATGGATTTGTAATCCTCATTAGCTGGTCTAGTTCTTTTAGGAATTTACTACTTGGTGTTGGCTTCTCCTTATAATTTTTTGAAGAGTATTGGTAGATATTTTGTAGTGTAAAAATTGTCAAACTAGGAACCTAGAAAATGACAACTCTACTAGGGAGAATAGGTTGAGTAAGAAATTTGTGCAATAAATTTTACAATGAGTTGCTCCTTTCTTTGTTGGATTTATCCCAAGTTCTTGTTATATAAAGGCACATTTTAAATGTTCCTATCCATTTGTCAAGTGTGTAATTATCCAAGGGTGGTTTGATAATCTATTGATGTTCTTCAAGTGTAAATCTGGTCTAGATCTATCCATGTTATGTAAAGATTTCTTATTATCTCACCAAGTGGGAGTGGCAACTCTATGATCTCTATTTGCACTAGTTGCATTGTTAAAGTGAAAGAAATGAAGGATTTGTAGCTTTTTTGAAGCATATTTGAATCCCTTGTGATGTGGTTCTTGGCCTAAGCGGGAAATCATAAGAACTCATGTTGTTGGAGATGAAGTGTTGTTGTGTTGTTGCTAGTTTTTGAGAAAATGTAAGTAGAAAGGAACTTTCAACTATAGCATACTTGTCCTCTACAAAGAGGTGGAAACTCTACCAAAGAATTTATGAATGTGTGAAGTAAGCTTTAGATCTATCAAGTTTTTCAGCCAACAAGCTGATTTACAACCACAAAACTTTGTTATCATAACTGATAATAATGTTTATTTGATGGAGCTGATGATGAAGACCAACCAAGATCATAACTATACATGATGTTATTAGAATGGTTAGATTAGTTATAGTCTTTTCATTGATGTCAAGCAATTGATTTATTGTTTATATTATGTTGCCATATCATTTGGTAATGATATAAGATGAATGAGATAAGGAGAAGAGGAAATGAGAAGTTGTAGAACTTAAATGGGCAACTGATACAGATCGAACAATAATTTGATTACGTTGATATGATTATTTTCTACCTAACATATGATTATGTTAAGTTGGTAAAGTATGGTGATAAAGATTTGACAACTCGGTAAGATAAGTTGTTATGGTTACCGAGATATAAAAGCACTTGGTAAGGTAAAGGTAAAAAGATAGGTCACTTGTTAAAGTGGAAAGGTTTAGGCACCGAGCGATGTAACCAAAATTCTAAATAAAGAAAACCAAGCAAGAAAAAGGTATTAAATATAGATGGAATCTACATTTAATGATTAGCTATGATGAGATGGATGATCATGATGATGAGGAAAGTTAGTTACAAAGATCTACAGTTATGAAAACTCAAGATGAAGATCTATGGCAAGATCTAAGTTGAAAAAAGAGATGGAACAAGTTACAAGAAAAGTTCAAGTTCCTAGGTGAAAAGGAAACGTGTTACCGAGATCCAGATCCAATGAATAATGAATTGAATAGTCAAGATTGATTAAATAAAAATGTAATAGATGAGATTAAGAGGCAAAAATTGTCTATATAAAGGATGATCTTGTATGGACAATGGGCTGGAAAACTAAATAGTTTAAGGGTTAGCGACTATTGTAGAGGTGATGGAATAGAGAGATTCTGAGTGGGGAAATAGTGATTTGTTGAAGTGTTGATGCTAGTGGAAGATGAAGAATTGAAGAGCACATAAGGATCTGATTGAGCAAAGATAGTTGCACATCTACAGGTCATTTTTATTACTGTTGCTTATTAGCATTTGTAACAGAGAAATATCTTAATAGAGTGGATTTAAGAGTCTTATTGTAAATCCTTGAGAAAGGTGACATTCCAAAAATATTTTTTAAATCCCTCTAACAAGGCCACTCCTAATAGGGTGAAGATCCTAATAGATATTAGGTAAATCCCTTAACCAGGTCACACCTAATAGTGTGTTTTGTAATATTTAACTAGATTGGCTCTTAATCAGGTGTACTTTAGAAGAGTATATTTCTTAGTGGGTGACAATTCTCATAGTGTTTTTTCCCATGACTAGGTTTCCACATTAAAATTGGTGTTATACACTGTGAATGATTCGTGTAAATGATTTACTAGTTAATATAGTTTATTTACTATTGTCAGTAAATAGTGAACTATGTTTCTACCAAGTAATTACTAAGTTAATCAGAGAAAATATTTGAAGGTATTTTGTGATCATAATTATTGAATCACCCCCTTCCCCTCTTTGTAATCCAATACACTTTGAGGTATTTTGATTTCCATGTGCAAAATATTTTTCACAAAAATTATTTGTAAAAATTTGTTTTCCTATTAAGTGATGTTAGCACCAAGTGAGGGAATGGTATTTGTTACATACTTCTGATTTTTTCAGCTTACGCACTAGGGTGTTGAAGTTTGTTTTAGTTGCATTTGGTGGTAGGGAAATAGGTTATGCTACAAGCTAAAAAAATATATTATAGGTGGGTATGGTTTCAATGTATATGTGAGAAACATCAAGTATGTTTTCACATAGTATGTAACCCATGTCAAGTTCTTGTAGTTATTTCTCTATGCAAAGATACAAGACATTTTGTTTTGATGGCATTAAAGGATTCCCTAATATTATTCCTTATAAGATGAGGAAATGTTTACTGGAGTTTAGTGGGAAGAAGTTTGAATATGAAAGTAAGAACTTGAAGAGGTTTTCATATCTAATGAGTGACTATGAAGTGTACCATGAGGATGTCTTCATGAGGTTGTTTATACAAACTTTGAAGGAAGATGCCAGTGATTGATTTTCCTTTTTACCAGCATGTTCTTTTTATTCTTGGGAAGAATTAATTGTAGCCTTCATGGAGTAGTTTGGTGAAAGGGTTAACCTTCATGAAATAATTCAAAGACTCGTAGAGATTCAGACCGAGGAAGGTGAGTTAGTCCCTTTTTTCAACATCAAATTTGTAAAGACATTGGGTAAAATCCCAATTAGCTATAGGCCTAATGATGAAGTGTACTTAGTAGTTTATTTGGGGGATTTTGATGAAAAGATGAGTTTCATGTTGAGAGATACAGAGCCCAACACCTTGAATCAAGCATTTATGACAACCATGGATATTGCGTATAATTTAAAATATAGAATCATGAAGGGTTTCCTTTCAGCTAGTGTCCATTGTTATAAACAATTAAGTGATGGATGCGAGTTGAGAGGTGAAGATAAATATCATAATATCTATGTATTTGATGATCATGTTAACCATGTATGTAATTTTGATTCAAATAATGTGAGAGAAGAGAATCTTTTACTAGTAGTCATTCCTTATGTTGTAAATGAAAAGGTTAATGAAGAAATGTGTACAACTAAAACAAAGATAAAGTTATTTTTTGAGTTCACACCATATGGTGGAATGATTTATTGTTCCATGTTAGAGGCTACATTGTTAGAAATAGGGAATACTGAGAGGGGGGGCTGAATCAGTATTCTACAAACTTTTACTTTTGCCCAATTATGGATATAACAGATTATCTTAATGCATGCATAACATAGAAAACTAAACAACATGCATAGCAATAAAACAAATGAACTCATAACACATTATTTGTTCTCAAAGAAATCCTAGCCAAGGGAAAACCCTGGTGGGGATGGTACCCACAAAGATCCACTAATCAAAAGCATCCTATTACGGATGTTGACCCTGTTAGGAGCCTATTACATGCATATAGTGTCTCAGTCATGATTAAGGGACTATAGGCCTTGTTAGAAGCCTCAACCCTGCTAGGAGTTGGTAGTACAAAATATGATTACCAGATGAGCCCATTGCCCAAACAAGTAATATACAATATTTACCGATTACAAAATAGGTCAAGGTACATAACCTTACACTGCTTGTAACTTCGCATCAATATCTCTTCACTTTCTTTTTGGCTATCGCTATTACATTCATGTCATCATATTGTCTCTCTTCATACATTACATTTATACAAGTTATTAAGACTAATAACTCTTTCAGTCGGCTTACATTATACAAAATGTCTTTACCCAAGGGTTAACATCTAGGATGTCATACCTTTATATTTTTAAGACATTATTTTGATAAACAAAATAATCCCTTAACTCTTTACCAATTATGTCTTCATATTCTGTCATGTTAGCTTAACACTGTCTTCAGTAAAACTGTCATAACTTCTTCCGTACATGTCGTACTGACTTGCACTCTCAAGTGAGTCTTCTATAGTCACCGTAGTATCTATGTTCAAGTGCACAATCACTAAACTTACTCCAATCAACATCGTTAATCAAAATTGTCATTGGGTACACTGGCAAAAACACTGTCTCATACTTAGACAATTTTGCATTACACTCTGACATACTTACTTTCTATCCTATGTGATCTTCATGTAGATCATATGTTTCCATAATGACAACATCTATGTATCTAACTCAGCCAAATTTCCAACAATATCCCCCTTTGTCATTGGTGGCAACATATGAGAAAATTGGCTAAGTCTTAGACTTCAAAAAAATTTCAAAATTGTGGCCATACTACAAAATATGTATATATTGTCCTTATGACTCCATAAATATTATAAACATACTATACTCCCCTAGGAGTATACATTGTTATCAATTTTCTATTGTATATCTCTCCCCCTTTGACATCAATGACAAAAAAGGTAAGGAGGGTGACAAAACTGTGTTCAGACAAAAGTTATACCTTGATTCAATATTGCAAAGCTGTAGGCTTGCAACACAATCTGCAAAGTTAATCTTCATGTTCTCTAACTCTTTCTCCCATGCCTTCTTAATTGAATATGCAACACTGAGTAGTGTGCACAATCCATAAAACACAATTTCACAAGCTTGGAGATTCTCAAAACTGAACTTCTAAAAAGATGTCTTGGATGAAAGACATTCTTCTAGTTGTTCTTCAACAATGCTCAATTTGATAGAAACATGCTCTCTTAAAAGAGCGAATCTTTTCAGCTTCCTGTCCTTGTCATCTTGTAAAATTCTTATTTCATCATAAATCTTGTAGATTTTCTTCTCAACATCAAGTACCTTCACATTAGGGCTTGAAAGAAGGTTTATCTCAGCTTGAATTTTAGCTTCCTTGATCTTAATCTTCTGCACTTCCTCTACTAGTAGGTTTTTTGATTTTATACACTGAATGTACAAATATTTTCCTCTATCTAAATTCCTTCTTAAGTCTTTTATACAGATATCAAGATTGTTGATATCATTCCTGATGTTCTGACTTATGTCCAAAAGTATTTTGGCCTCATAGGCTGCTTGTGCCTTCATGTTAGCTACATCAGATAAGTTAGTAAACTCATCATCAAATGTATTCATCACTTTCTTTGCTTTTTCTAGTGGGTCAGCCTCTGCAATTTGTGTGGTGACAATGCCTTGTAACTTCTCAGTTAGCTCTTTTAGGCATCCTTCAAGGCTCTTCACTTTCTTTTTCTTTCCAATAATTTTATTCAAATATGTGATCAATTCCATCTGATCATCATCATCTACTTCTTTTCCCAAATTCTCAAATATAGAACCAATCTGAGTTTTCTTACCAGTCTCAGGTGTAAGACTGATTTCTTCTTGGGTGGGAACAAATACTTGTTTCTCTGTCTCTTTAGATTCTTCAATTCTGGTTTCTGTCTTCTCTTCTCCTTTGGCACTGTCCTACCCTTCAAAAGCCAAATTGTCAACAATGTTTTCAAGGTTTTTAAATAGATTATCATCACTATCCAAAGTGATCTTTGTTCCTTCAACATTCATAGATTCATCTTCAATGTTGATGGATGGTAGAGAGGGAATGTCTTGTTGTTCTACTTCTTCTACTTGCTCTTTAGGTTCTGCTGCAACTGATGGTTTTCCAGCATTCTTTGTCATTACCTTAACAATTGCTTGTTTTGTTTCCTTGTTGATTTCTTCATAATTGCCTCCCATAATCTGTATTGTCCTCTTCTTTGTCTTGAGATGGGTGTTTAGATCTTTCAAAATATTTTTGAAATGTTCTTCATTCTTAACTATACATAACTTTCTTACAAGATTTTCTCTTATTGTTATATCTTCCTCTGATGCTCTTTTCTTCCTATTTACAAGCTTCTTATACAAGTCATCGGGTATCTTACCATGAATTGTATCAAACTTTTTATCAGTCAATATCATGTGCTTTACCACTGCATTTTCTAGGTTCAATCTCTCTGCATAATCATAGAGATCATAGTATTTGTTCAACTTTGTGAAATCTCCATCTTGAATAATCTGTTCATTCACTTTTTCAATTCTAGGTCTCCAAGTTTTCTTCTTAACAGGAATGTCTTCATCATCTTTAATTTCTACAATCTTTCTTTGAAACAGTGGCACTAAAGTCTTCTGCCTCTTTCTCGATCTAGTAGCAATCTCTTTCACTCTTTTAGTAGGTGTGGAGGAGGTTGATCTAGTAGATTTTCTAACTTCTTGATCTTTCTCAGTTACTTCCACTTTCACCTTGACTTGTGTCTCTTCTTGTTGTACTGCAACTAATAATAGAGGAGGAACAGACAAAACTGCCTTTTGTCCAATTTCTCTAACTGCTACTGTTGTCTATTTGGCTATTAAGAACTCATGTTCAGTCATTCCTGTGTCCTTTAATATCTTCTTGATTGTGCTCTCTACTCTTTTCTTTGATTATTTCTCTTCAAGGATAGTCTTTGCGGAGTTGAAGTTCTCCTCAAAGGTTCCAAACCTATTTCTGTGAATGTCCAACTTGCTCTTAATTAGTCTACTCACATATTCTTCTATCTCAATCTCAATAAACCCATAGCTAAGAGGGTCTATGAACTCTACTCTAGGCTCTACTGCTTCAATGTATGTAAATTCACTATCAACCATAAAGCATATCTCATTCTTGTACTTTTCTACTAGGGACTGAGGGATCCTTGATCTTGACATCAAATTTTGAAATGTTTTAATCTAAATTGAGAGTACTTAGTCTTCTTTATCTTTTCCAAATTCTCAAACAACTGAATTCTCAAAATCTCACACATGTCAACTTGTAATTTATCAACACACATCAAATAGGCTACATGTATCATTCTTGCTGCCATGTCATCTTCTCTCGAGTTAGCACAAAACTTACTTGTAAGGATCTTGCACAAATATTTGACATCATCTTGTTGTATCTTGCTAATTACTATTCCTCTGCCATTGTAAGATGAATTTGTGTTGTCTATAACTATTTTCCTCATGTTCTTTATTCAAAGGAATGGCTCCAGTTTTAGATAGTCCAATTACCTCATGAATTAGGTCAGCTGTGATATCTATCACTCTGTCATCTAACCAAAACTTTCCATTGTAAATTCTGCTTAAAATTATCTTGGTACATTCTTCATTGTCAAACTCATATTGCAGAGAATACTTAATAATCTCATTATCTTTCAAATGTTCAAACCCTACTTTCAATGACATATCCTGATTGTAGATCTTCTGATATTCTTTTGTGAAATCACTATCACTGAGAGTCTCTAGCTTACATCCCAAATAACTTCTAATGTTTTCTAGATGTAAAACTCCATCTGGTATGGATGATAAAGCTAACTTAGGATAATCTTCCAAGGGTTCTACTGGTTCCCTTTTGACTTTAGGTCTATTCTTATCTCTGACATTGTGAATCAATGAAACATCCATGACTTCTACTAATTCCTTAACTGATTTTGAGAACTGCCAAGTAAAATACCTCGATTCCGCGATTTAGGGCTTGCATAGATTCGGCACGAAAATCCTTCACCAAATCCTTGCAAAACACTTTCAATCACTACTCTTCAATCTTCTTAGCACTTGTATTCACTTTGATGATCAAATGTTACCGATCATAACCTTTTATCATTTCAATCTCACATAGATCTGACATTGCATTCAATTCTTTTGCTGCTTCTTTCCAAAAAGTTGTTTCTACTTACCTGCAAAACTTAAAACTTCTTGCGATCTCACAAAACATAATATTTTTCTATGCACTCTTAATCATAGCATCAATACATCATATACTACCTTGCATTAACTGCACAAGACTCAATTCATCATATATCAACTTCTACACTAATCTAAGTTCCTATTCTACTGTAATTTTCATGAATTAAGTACTTTGAGATGGGTTAGGTAGAGATTCATTCTTACCACTTGATACTTCACCTTTCTAATTACCTTCAATGCTAAATCTTGATCTGTGCTTTTAACAAACTTCACTTCTTCTGAATTACTACAACATCCTTTCTGACTTTTACTTGCATCTTCATTTCTCCTTGCATGACTTCTAGGGTTAGGATTAGGATGAAAAACTCTATTGTTCATTTTGAAAAACCTTGTTGTATGTCCAATCTTGTTACATATTTGACAAACTATTCCATTGCTTCCATATCTTGGTCCAGACTGATTGATCTATGATTTGCAGTTTCTTGCAATGTGTCCAACTTTGTTGCATCTATAACATACTACTCCATTTCTCCTATTCATATCTTCAGTAGGTCTCTTATCTACATGGTTAGTATTCCTAAACATTCTACTACTATTATTATTCTAAAAAAATTTAGGTTTTCTACATTCAATAGCTCTATGTCCAAAACCATGACAATTATAACAATAACCATTAAGAGGTTTAAATTTCTTACCTGTGCAATCTTTCTTCATATGACCAAAAGTATTACAAGTAAAGCATCTACCTTTAAATTCTCTTTGCATACCTTTAGGTGACTCCTCTTGCTTCGGTGGTTCTTCTTCTTTAGGTGTATCTTTAGATTTGTCAATTTCATCAGATTTCTTTTCATCTATGCTTTCAGACATTTTTAGATCTGGTTCCTTGCTTTCTTCATTTGCTTTAGATGTGTTGAATCCAAGACCAATTTTATCAAAGAATGGTTTTTGATAAGATAATTGTTCGTCAATCTTCTCACTAGTTGAATATAGTCTTTCAAGTTGCTACTTAGATTGAGTTAGTTCACCTTTCACAATTGTATTGTATTTCTCAAGTTCGACATACTACAAATTGACTTTCTCAAGTTCAGATGTTACTTTACCAAGTTTAGATTTTAGCCCTTCATTTTCAAGCTTCAGATTTTCATTCTCAGATTTTAGATTTGCTTCATTCTTTCCATTTCCTTCTTTCAGACTTAGCTTTAGATTTTCTATCTTCAATTCATGTTTAAGGATCTCATTTTCTTTTTCTAAGTTGTCATCACAATCTTCAATTTGAATTTTGGATTCCTTTTCTGATTTCAGATCTTCCAACTTGTTTTTCAATTTCTCAATGAGGTTCTTTACATCATCATATTTTCCTTTCAGAGTGTCTCTTTCTTCAGTAAGAATATCAATCTGTTCAAGAGCTTCTTCAAGATTCTTCTGTAGTTGATCCATATCCATAGAGATCTTACTCAAGCTGCTAGGCTTTCCTTGAATAATTCTTTTTCGAGTAACTAAGCTCTGATACCAATTGTTAGAAATAGGGAATACTGAGAGAGGGGGGGGGGTGAATCAGTATTCTACAAACTTTTACTTTTGCCCAATTATGGATATAACAGATTATCTTAATGCATGCATAACATAGAAAACTAAACAACATGCATAGCAATAAAACAAATGAACTCATAACACATTATTTATTCTCGAGGAAACCCTGGCCAAGGGAAAACCCCAGTAGGGATGGTACCCATGAAGATCCACTAATCAAAAGTATCCTGTTAAGGATGTTGACCCTGTTAGGAGCCTATTACATGCATGTAGTGTCTCAATCCTGATTAAGGGACTATAGGCCTTGTTAAAAGCCTCAACCCTACTAGGAGTTGGTAGTACAAAATATAATTACCAGATGAGCCCACTGCCCAAACAAGTAATATATAATATTTACCAATTACAAAATAGGTCAAGGTACATAACCTTATACTTCTTGTAACTTCGCATCAATATCTCTTTGCTTGCTTTTTGGCTATCGCTATTACATTCATGTCATCATATTGTCTCTCTTCATACATTACATTTATACAAGTTATTAAGACTAATAACTCTTTCAGTCAGCTTACATTATACAAAATGTATTTATCAAAGGGTTAACATCTAGGATGTCATCCCTTTATATTTTTAAGATGTTATTTTGATAAACAAAACAATCCCTTAACTCTTTACCAATTCTGTCTTCATATTCTGTCATGTCGGTTTAACACTATCTTCAGTAAAACTATCATAACTTCTTCCGTACATGTCGTACTGACTTGCACTCTCAGGTGAGTCTTCTATAGTCACCATAGTATCTATGTTCAAGTGCGCAAGCACTAAACTTACTCCAATCAACATTTCTAATCAAAACTATCATCGGGTACACTGGCAAAAACACTGTCTCATACTTAGACAATTTTGCATTGCACTCTGACATACTTGCTCTCTATCATGTGTGATCTTCATGTAGATCATATGTTGCCATAATGACAACATCTATGTATCTAACTCAGCCAAATTGCCAACATACATGTGATATAGACTAGTAGTCATATGTTTTTGACAAGTCATGTAGCTCAAATGAAGAAGGTTGTGCATCAGATAATGATGATGCAAGTTTGTAAAGTGCGAATGATATTGATTCATGTTTGTATGAATCACCTTCATGTAGTTAATTTGTTAATGAATAATATGAGAGGTATGAGAGTGAGCCTTCATTTCATAAGGATTACAATGTTGAACATTGTTCTTGTTCATATTTAGTTTTATCTTCTTTGAATGAAGAGGATTTTGGTAGTGGTGAGGAAAACAATTTTAATGAAGAGTATAATAAATTATATGATGAAGATGATGATATAAATCATGTTTTCCTTTGTCACAATAATTATGAAAGAAGCTTTAATTTTGTTTCTAACCCATTGTATGAAGAAATCATTAATAAACCAAGTGTCTTGATGGTTGAACCATTGTGTGAAGTTGGAGGTGTGCGTGAAAATAAACTAGTGGTTTCAACTTATTTTCAGTCAGATGAATGTGGGGTAAAGCATGATGATTATTTCATATTGTATGTTAATGTATTACATGATGAATTTTTCATTTCCAATCCACCTAAGTATGAAATGAATGGTGTTCCATACTTGATGGAGTATGACCATGTTTTGGGGTGAGATTGGTAGAGCATTGGCAGTTGCGAATATGGAATCACTTTTCAGCCAGTGAATGCTTGTATATGTGGATAGTGGGTGTGTAATGACATTTTTAGTTTTCTATTCACATATTTGGATGAAAATCAGATTTGGGATAAAGGAAAGAATTGGTGTTTCATGTTTGGTGGCCTGGGGCTGCCAAACAAAAGTTAAGTCTAATTTCTTTTTGCTTTGGAGAATAAGTTATGTGGAAGTGTGTAGTCTGCTCTATCTGAAGATCTATGATCTTTCTATGGATGCAAGAGGCATACATTCCTAGATGAAGCTGTTGTTGGTACTCTCAAATTCTTGAGATTACCACTATTAAAAATTTTGAGAAGCCCTTTGAAATTTTGAGTAGGTTCTTTGTTCTGGCCTTCATGCACTCAATTGCATTGTGATTTCCATGAAAAATCATCAAAGGAGGTATGTTCTTCGCCTTTCTTTTCAACCTTGAGATCATTTTTTACCCTTTTTCTCTTGTTAGGGTTTTAGATCAATTAAAATCTTTTCATTGAGTCCTATGTTATTATTGTTTGTCGTTAGCTCATAAGACCAAGGAGGTAGTCGTCATTTAAAGGGGGCCTATTTCTCAAGACCTAGCACCATAGGTAATTAAGTGTGGGTCCTTTTCAATATTTTGCACTTCAAATTTTTTTTTCCCTAGGGTCTCACCCCGTAGCCTTTTCCTTTTATTTCACCAAGTTATGGGTTAACTATTAATGTTTGGCTTTACTTTTTCAAGCAGTGGGTTATGTGTTGTTTTCCCACTCACTGTGCGATCTTGTGATATATCATAGATGGACCCAGATAATTATGGGAAGGACAGACCTTTCCATTTATTGATTGTTCATTGATAAACAATTTACATTGATATATTATACTATGTTTTTGTTCCTTTTGGTTAAAGATTGGATTACTAACATGTCCATCTTTCAAAACAATCTTATTTTCAATGGTAATCTTTTAATCTGTCTAAAAAGGTGTTCAAAGGATACTCTTCCCCATTGGTGCTTAGGGATTAAAGTGCTACAAGGATCGATAGTCCTCATGATCCTATGATCAAACTTGCTCAAAGATTATTCAGTGTGGGATCACAAGATGGTGTTGTGTGTCTTGGTTCATTTGTAATTGAGAGCATGGGGCTAGGTTGTGTGACAGTTGGTGATAGATGGATGCGGTTGATTGGTCAAATCTAATTACAGAGTTTTAATATTAAAGTTTTCAATTATAATGTGGGTAAAATATTTGTAACTTATGTGTTAATATTTTAGCACATGGGTAAAATCAACAAAGATGTTTTGATCCAATAAAAAGGGTGATTGACTTTTATTGCATAAGGATCAGTTTATGTTGCGAGTGATGGTTAAAGAAAAGGATGAGATTGATCATTCTCATGATCTTGTGATCTAATTTAAATGATTTGTATTCAATGTGGGATTACGAGATCTTTCCACGTGTTCACAGTTTGCCAGTGTTGATAAAGATGGTGTTGGAGAGGTCATGACTTGTGTGTTTCCATTTGTTAATTTATCAGTGAACATTCCATGTCAAGGTTTGACATTCAAATGGACTAGTGATTATTGTTTGACTTTCCAGAAGGGAAAGGATCGATGGTCTATCATGTGTAGTATGAGGGTCAGTGGACAGTGGCTAAAAGCTAAAATGGTGGTAGACCATCATACTATCGTGAGATTTTCTTAGGGTGGTAAGGAAGAGTTTCAGGGGCAGGGATATAGATGCGATGGGTCTTCCATAAATGGAGGTGTTTGATGTGGAATGCACAAGAATTAAAGGGTCACTGTGGCCTCAAATTTTGAAGATTCTCAAGTTTATAGTAGGTTGACCACAAGATTTGATATTGTAAAGGTAGAGATACGTAGAACATTACACACAAACAAATTTTTTGGTGTTCAAGGAGTATAGTCATGAGATTTTCCAATGTGTATCAATCTAGAAGTTATAAATTCTTCTTCCTAGAAGACTTCATTATTCACATATTAATATAAATGGATGTTCTAAAGAAGGCAGGTGACTTCTGGAACATGGCCAAATTTATGAAGATACAATTGCAGGAAGTTTATTGGGATAGAAAGGAGCCATACCTATCATAGCCAGAGGGGTATTTAAATGGATAATGATAGAAAAAGGGATATTTAAAGAAAAACCATGAGACCTTGAAATTATGAAGCAACCTCCAAAAAGAGGGAGGGAGGTTACCTAAAATTTTGCATCCTTGCACGCTCTACAATAATGTCAGTCAACCATGGGCTTGCAGAGATTCCTAATTTTTTTTGACACACGTCAAATCTACAAATTTGACTGTCCATCTGGGGCATGATATTGGCATGGCTCAAAACTTTCGAACTTCATCAACTAGAAGTTTGTTCACCTTTGAAGGTTAAAAGATAAAATATTATGCTAGTGTAATGATTTTATGCTTCAAATATTGTTAGGTCAATTTTAGGTTTTGACCCAAAGCTTGTTGCATTCCAATTCATTTTGGAATCCCAAGGTCATTAGTGTAGGAGGGAGAAGATATCTGGGCCAATCATATTGAAGAAGCACAAGTGGTAGCATAAGATCAAATCTGCTCTCATTCTTCAGTCTATATATTATTTTCTTCTATCTTCTCTAGGGGTTCCAGCTTGGGGGTTCCAACCTTTTGGATTCCTAGTTCCACTTCTTTGTTTTGGAAAACCATTCTCTTGGCTCCAAACATATCTGGTTCTAGTAGCAAGATTCTTGGTCATGGGTAGTACTATAAATCTTCCATAGAATAATTTTATGAACCTGGGTTGATTCCTTTTGTCATTTTTTGTGTCTTCAGTTGTTGTAATGTTATATGACAGAGGTAGCATAAGTTTTGTCAATAAAATATAATCTTGATTTAGTTCTCTCCATTGTGCAAACCAATTAAGTTTTAAGAGAAATAAATCAGAGTTTTATCCTCTCTTAGTATATTGTTGTGAGATATGTGATTTTTTATTTCATGCTTTGGTCTAATGGATCAATTAAATGCTTGTTAGAAGTTGCATATTTGATGGGATTGTGCAAGGATTTTGATAAGTAGGCTTAGTTGGCATTGTTGTTAAAGGGTATTGTAATGTATTATTTCTTAGATCATTTTCTATTAATAAATTATGTTGTATAATATTATGCTTCTCATGACTCCATGGCCCAATGGGATGAGAAATTGATCTTAGCTACGTGTTGATTTTGGTAGACCATTCTCTTGGCTCCAAACATATCTAGTTCTAGTAGCAAGATTTTTGGTCTTGGGTAGTGTTGTAAATCTTCCACAGAACAATTTTATGAATTTGGGTTGATTCCTTTTGTTGTTTTTTGTGTCTTCAATTGTTGTAATATTATATGACAGAGGTAGCATAAGTTTTATCAATAAAATATAATGTTGATTCAATTCTCTCCTTGTGTAAACCAATTAAGTTTTAAGAGAAATAAAGAAAAGTGGTATCCTCTCTTAGTATCTTGTTGTGAGATATGTGGCTTTTTCTTTCATGCTTTGGTCTAATGGATCAATTAAATGCTTACTAGAAGTTGTAGATTTGATGGGCTTGTTCAAGGATTTTGATAAGTAGACTGAGTTAATATTATTGTTAAAGGGTATTGTAATGTAACATTTCTTAGATCATTTTCTATTAATGAATTATTTTGTATAATATTATGCTTCTCATGACTCCATGGCCCAATTGGATGAGACATTGATCTCTACTAGGTGTGGGTTTTACATATTTTTTGCTCATGTTCTAGGTTACTCTTGCTATAAATATTGATTAAATCACATAATATTATTTACTTTTATGTAAATTTTGTTGTCCTACCTTATCATATGCTCCATATAGGTTGATGCTCAATGGGTGATTAGCCATCATATAGTATCTCCCTATCATGCTTGATGCCTTATAGAAGATATATATGTTTATGAAATACCATGTTTTTTAGTTTGTAAAGTGTGTATTGAAGGGTATTGAGGTTTACCTGCCTTGGTCTTGTAGAGACAAAAGTGCATAAGGATTTGATCCTTGTCAATTGGTCCAGTCCTCTTAGGAATTTTATCCTTGGAGTTGGCTTCTCCTTAGAGTTTTTTTAAGAGTATTGGTAGCTATTTTGTAGTGTAAACCCTGTCAAACCAAGAACCAATAGTAGATTTAGTTAATTTTATTGATTTTATCTAGCATGTATCTTATTTATATTAGGTGTGGTGCCCCTTATTTGTTTTCCTTTCTTCCAAAAGACACTATGGTATATATCAGGTTATGATACATTAGGTTGTGATATAGGATATTTATTTAGTTGCATTCAGGTTGATGGTCTTATCCCTTCCAATTTACTTGGTTGGCATATACTTGATATTGACATATACCTTTCATGATTTGCTTTGATATATGTACATACTTCAATATTAATAAAAATCCACCTTGGTTATAGTTCATTATGACAAGTAACTAATGTTTGATACACATGCATAACATTGATACACATGACAGTGAATTTAGGTATATGGATAGGTATATTCACTCCCGTGATACATTAAAATAAGTATATTTTATTGGTAATGATAATAAATTCTACATTGGTTGGTTTGATCATCATTCTATATATATGACACACTTTTACATCACTTTTTTATGGTATAATTCAAAGGAAAAATTGTAGACAAGTATACAGATTGGACAATCACTTTCATACACTTTGCTTCTTATACAATTTTATACATGATTGATATATCATATCCTTGTTACATGCATACATGATACACATTCTATTTATTTGATTTATTATGTATCTTATTATACATAGACATTAATGCCTTATATATTTTTGTTTACAAAAAGGAATTAATACCTTATAATGGCTTTGTTTTCTATTAAGGAAAAATAGGTTTTGAAGGGACCTAAAACCCTTTACATGAATATTACAATTAATAAAGCATTAAAGCCCAAATAGATAGAACATGACAAAGAGCCAACAAAGAAGAAAGATGGAAGGAAGAATAGAGAAAACAAAAACAAAAATACAACACAAAACAAAATACCAACAAACTACCAGTACAAAGGAAAACCAAAACCAGCAACCAAAACATGCCTAGGCCAAGTTCTTCAACAACTCTACAACCTTCATTTCCATCTGTTTCATGTTCTATGTAGTCTTCTTAAGATCAAGAATGTCCTAATGAAGCTTAATCGCCTTCTTCTTCATATTGGCACAGGTCCTTTTGCTAGTATGAGTAGAAACATCCTATCTCATTTCCTTCTTTTGGTCTAAATCAACAATGGTCTTATGCTAGTGCATCTTTTCAAGCTTGGTAACCAATATTTTCATATTTTCTAGTTGAGGACTTGAGCACTTTTTGGAAAATAAATATGATGTTCCATAGAGTGGCCTAAAGCTTATTCACCTTACCTTCCAAATCCCCAATTTTGAGCTCATAATATTTATCCAGTTAGTCCATAGCTTCATACATTTTAGAAAGGAAATTAGTCACTTTTTTTTTATCATCCTCTATCCAAATCTCTTTTAAAGTAGCCTTATAAAAATTATACTTCACACCCTCAGTGGACTAAATTACATCAACTTTTTTTGAGAGAGGCCTATGCTTTAGATTAAGACTCTTTATTTCATGAAAATACCCATCTAATTAGACAATAGAAATCCACTGACCCCTACCTGATAGTCTCTAAAACACCAAACACCATCTCTTTATTACGTTGAAATTTAGACTCACTTAAATCAAAAGAGGCTAGAGAATAATCATCTGTATCCTTGGAAGGATTAAGAGACTCATCAAAATCAGAGGGAGAAATGGACTCATCCTGAATCTAAAACCTTGGGGGATCCTCATAAGAGACTTTATTTTCCTTTTTATGGATATGATTGGGCTTACCCATATTTTTTCTCCTAGAGATATGGGAGAGAATTGGGACCTTCTCCTCCCCTTTACCCTCTAACAAAGCAAGAGTACCAACCAACTCAAGTTTCTTTAGGGGAGGGGTGGTAGTAATCTCATTCTCAAATATTTGTATGCCAATCCTCATTATCAAAGCTATCATTATAGACCCTCTCTTCCTCATAATCATAAATAGTTGAGGAATGGGGCCCTATGTCTTTAGCTTTGAAATACTAAAAAATAAGTAGAATAAGACCTTCATGGAGGACCAGGTTTTTGCTAGGACTTTCTCTATGATCATAGATACTATAATTCAAGGATGAATATAAATAGAAAGGAAAATAAATATTCAACTCATATCTAAAGTGGTTCAACAACACAAAATGATAGTGTAAACATGTGGTCATCGAGAGAGAAGTATTCCATAACCTCTCTAAGAAACTCCCTCCAAACTAGTTTAATTTTCTTAGGCTCATAGTATCTTTTATTCACCTTCACCAACAACTTCTTTTCCTTGGAAATATTTGGGAACTTCTTAATAGTTATATCTAAAAGATTTCTATCCCTATAAAACTTCATGTCTTCCATGGAAAGGCATGTAATCTAAAAAATGAGGCTTTCATCAACCATCACAGTCCTACCAAAGAGATTAATATTACATCCTTTGACTCCTCAAAAAGCTTATTAATATTAGGATCCTAACCATGTAGTCCTCTCATATACTACATAACTTCCTCCTTTTGTAATATGTACGAAATGGTGGCATTAGCCTTCTAGACTTCACAATTAAAAAGATCCACCCTCTGCCTATCTTCGACCATTTTACCTTCAACTAAAAATTGCAAACTTAGATGAAGAATGGACAAAAATAAGATCCCAATGAACCAAAAAAAACTCCAAAGAATGTGGAAAGCTTGTGAGCTGCAGATGACATTAATTTCTGCTTGAGCAATTAGACAGTTGCCAATAAAATGAATGATTACTCTTTCATTTATCTAAATCATTGAAAAATAAAGGCATATCACAATATTTACCATGTGTTCTATCATAAATAAGAAGGGCCTTGACATGATTCACCAAACACTCCTCCCTATGCCACATCAACTTAGAGTTAGCGATAACCCCCTTATTTGAAAGGTAGTCAGCAACAATGTTACCTTCTCTAAAAACATGGGATATAAAACATTTATAAAATAAAGTAATAATGTTTAAACAATATTTGATTAAACCATCAATAGTCCATGAGGCCTTACATTCCCCTTAGATACATTGAATGATGTTATTTGAGTCCCCTTCTATCCATACTTTTTAACAATTGAGTCGACTAGCAAGGTTCAAGATTTGATAAGCCCCCATGGCTTCCATGAGGTGGTTTGTCTACTTGCCCATGGGGAGTGTGACTTATAGTGGTTTTTTTGATAAGCTATTAATTTCTTATTACATACAAAATGTATAAGTTTGTTGGGATTATGGAAAGGTGAGTTACTAAGAGTGGAGGATTGAATCAGTAACCTTAATTTTTTTTTGTTCTTTATCCTTAAGATAATGTAACTCATTAACCAACTGTCATGTTACCATTTCCATCCATTCATAACATAACTAAAAATAAGAAATTCTTTATAATCTAATATGTAAACATTCATGAAACTTCATACACTTGACACATGTATTTTGGTATCACATAAACCCTTGTTAGAAGGTAAAAATTGCGGTGGGGATGACACCCACAAAGCTTCACTACTACAATAATAAAGTTTTCTGGTTAAGGCTACAATCTTGATCACTTTTGATGATCTTACCCTATTAGGAGTAACAATTAAGACTTGTTAAGATCTACCTGGTTAAAGGATTTAAGCAACATTATTTTAATTAAGTAAAAAAAGGTTTTGTTAGGACCTGAAACCTTTACAAAGTACTTAAAGATAAACCATTAAAATTATAAAAAAATATGTGCCTCAACACCCCAGAGCATAAGTAGGAACAAATACAACAACTACTGATATACAAAAGGCTGCACCAAAAGAAGTGTATTAGGACAACAAAACAAAAAGATAGGACAACAAAAAGAGACAACTAAATACATTTCATAAGGTCCCCATCTTGGATCACCATAATTTGCATGTGATCTACAAAATCCTTGAGCTCTTTTAGATCCTTGTCTTCTTTGGTCTTAGTCTTCTTGGTACTTTCCCGAGTGCGCTTTCTAGGTCCAGTGGCCTCCTTTAGGTCCTTCATCTCCTTGTCTCCTTTGGTTTGCTCCATCTTATCAACCTTGATCCTGACATGATTAGTGTATGCCTTGAGTATGGCATGGCTTTTCTCCCTGATGTTTCTCATAGAATCCTCTAATTTCTTCACTCTTTTTTTGCAAAGTGTCAAGCCTTCCTTCAAAGTACCCTTTATTAGGAATAAGGTGTCTCAACCTTGGATAATTCCTATTCTTACTATTTGTTTTGTAAAATGTATTTCTTGCAAATAATGTAATTAAGTGTGAGTGTACATGTCTATTTTGCATGTTGATGTGTCACTCCACTTGATGTGTCAGCATCTTGAATTGTGTGTAAGGAGATCATGGCTAAAATAGTTATGACAAATTCCTATGACACGCAAGAGCTATGTCTGGAAGATTCAATGACGGGTGAAGACAGGTGAAGTTAGTGTATTGTTGGAACATTTTGATGCTCCTGCAATTTATCTTCAAGAGTCAGAAATCTTCTAAAAGAACTTGCATTGCAAGTGTATTGTAAATTGTAATAGTTTTGATTAATACATTGTGCAGGTTTTGGAGTGCTGGGGTTTTTACCGAAAGGTTTTCCCCAGGGTAAATCATTGTGTCATTCTCTATTTTCTGTATGCATGGTATATGGCTGCAATATCATTGTTAAATTAGTTAACGAATTTTAAATTGTAAGGATTTAAAAGAATTTGCACAATAATTTCCTTAAGAGATTAGTGTAGGAAGTTGTTTCTGCACCTGAGTTTCCTTACACCCTTCAGTGACCTTAGCCTCTTTCTCTTTTAGGATTTTTTCTAGATTAAAGACCTTATCCACCATGGTTAGATAGGCATATGCTTTTCACACCACATCTCTCATTTCCTCCATGCACACAACAACTAGTTTTTCACCTATGTTCATGTTCTTAAGGAGATTTACCTCACATCCCATAATACGATTTTATTCTTTGACCCTTCTGACATCATCCAATAGTTTCCCCAAAGTGCAGGTAAAATCCACAAGGTATTTTTTATCTCTCATCATAATGCTATCCTTGCTTTTCTCCATGTAATTCTCCTTATCTACAATCACCTTGGTCCCTAGAACATCTTTATCAATTCTTCCCATAATTTCTTCCATGACCTGGTTAGCTTCTTGCACATTTTCCTCCTCTCTTTGTAGAAAATTTTGGTCCTCACCCAGGTTACCTAAATCCCCATCCAAATTATCATCATCCTTAACACCACTATTTTCCTTAGTACTTTCATCTTCTCAAAGTCCTCATCTTCCTTAGAAGAAATGACAATGTTCATCTTACGAAGTCTTTTATAGCTTTCAATCTTCTTCCTACTACTAAAATCCACTCTTTTCCTCTTAACTCCATCATTATCCCCTTCTTCCTCATATTCCTCATCTCTAGAATCCTTATTAGTAGCATATTATTCTACAATATACTTACCCTTCTTTTTCTTATATGGTGATCCCTTGAATTTTTTCTTTTTGTTGGTTTTAACCTCGAGGGGATCCTCCTTGTCATCTTCAGTTTCTTCTTCATAAAGTTCATCATCCTCATCCCCTTTCATCTCTTCATCATCCATGGCTTTACCCTTAAGGAAGGTTTTTTCCACCTTCTTTGTTTTTAGAAGATCAAACACTAGGAGCATTAAACCCTAGTGTGAGGTGTGATCCCCTTGAGGATCCTTCTGAGTGATTTTGATAGTATAATCCAAGGAGCTCAACAAATAGTAAGGGAAACTAATTTTCTCATCATGTCTAAAATGATTAAGTAGCATGAAACGGTGTCCATAAGCTCTAGTAAACCTACCATCAAGTGTAATGTGGTTAATAACAGCATATAAGACAAACCTCCAAGGTCGAGAGATACGCTTGGGATCGTGGTAGGATTTTTCCACCTTCACTAGCCGCTTCTTTCTTTCTCTGTATCAAGGAACCTCTCAAGAGCCTTATCAGAGATACTCCTATCTCTGTAGAATTTAAGCCCCTCCATGCTCATTCTGGTTGCTTCAGCAACAATCTCCTTAGTGACCTCCATTTACTGGTTACCCACTAAAACACTTCCATTCTTCCAAGTTTTGAGGAATTTCTTAGACACAACTAGGTTTCTACCATGCAGCCTCTCTATCAAATCTATCATGCCACCTTTCTTCAGAATCTCCCAAACCTCCTTACTATATTTCCATTCCTTGCAATTTGTAGGTTCAAACCTTTTCTTGCTTCCACCCATATCTCCACTCTTATTTTTCTTCACAATGTCTCTAAGTAAAAAACCTTGTCCACCATTTTGAATGACGCCTTCTTCAATATACTTCTCAAACAATACCTAGAATCTGTGAAAAATAAAATGCCTAGTCACATGATAGTCCTTCGCATAGAAAAAGGAATAAATAAACATCACCTTGTGTATACTAAGGAAATTATCTTCATAGAATTAAGGTTGAACAATAAATGAAATAGTAACTAAATACAACCACTATAGAGAAACTATTTAGCAAATAATGATCAATTGAGCATCCTATGGCTCTCTAACTAAGATTGTTAATGAATAGCTCTCAACAAGCTCTCATTAATGACAGTCCTAGAATGAGAATGATAAAGATAAACAAGCTATTGCTAACAATTATCAAAATAAATGTTAATTATGCTCTCAAATGCCTTTCTAAGCTCAAATTGCAAGAGGTTCAATGCAATTCTCAGATGTGTGGTTGATAATTATGAAGGATTTTGGTCTTCCTTTTATAGATTTTCCAATGGTAGGGCGTGTAGTTGTGTTTGATCATGATTAAACCTTGCTTGAGTCCTTGGTTCCACCCTTTGAAGACATTACAAAGTTTGTGTCCTCAAAGCTTGGGACAAGTAGAGAAGATGGATGGTCAAGATCCTCTTTCACTTTGAGTGATTGAGATTCAATTTGGCTTGATCCATGTGAATGCCTTTCCTTAAATCTCATTGGTTGATTGAATTTCCTCTCTTTTTGGGTTGTTGAGAGTAATTGAGATTAATTAATTGATTTATTTTAGCCATGTAACCTTTGAATGGGTTGAATTTAATTTAATCCAAGACTATACAATTAATTGAATTAATTATATTTTTATTTGATTACACTTGATTAAAATGCTCTCAATTTTGATTGATCTTGAATTAAGACTTGATTTTCATTTTGATTGGCTAAATGTGCATTTTGATTCAATTGATTTAATTATGTCCTTGATTTGCTTTGATTTGACTCGATTTTCTTTGATTTGATCATTGTCTATTTTTAGGTGATTACAAATGCCCCTCTTTGAGTTGACGTGCGAAGCATGTCGATTCAAAGAATACTCTAATCTTGCTTGATGATAGATCCTGATTCATTGATGGTCGATCTCCAATGTTCATTCGATGTCTTTTGATGGTTAATCCTTGATTTCTAATACGAGATTGATGTAGATATGATCGATATGAAACTCTCAATTGATGTGGTTCTGATGATCATTTTGATATGATGGTCATTCTGATGATGGATCCTTGATATGACACTTGATTCGATGAAAATCCTAATATGATACTTGATTTGATGATTGATTTCGATGTGATGCCCCATTCATTTGATTATGAAAAATTTCCTAATAAAATCTTTCTCTTTGATTTGATGATCGGTCTCTTTATTTTTGATGATGTTACTGCTGATGTTGATTTGATTATCTGATGGTATGCCCCCTCGAAAATGAAATAAAATTCATATAAATTTGACCGTTGATTGATTTTTGTTTGAGTAATGTTGATCGTTATGTGAATATAGTTCATATGTATGATGAATTTTATTTAAATTTTTGATATCGATGTTTACTTTGTTCAATTTCAAATGCCCTGGTTGTAATTATTCTGATGATAACATCACTTTATTAGGTCAATTTTGATAAAAATGTACTTGAGTAGGTCAAAATTACCTCCTTTTAGGTCAAAAACCTATATAAAGGGGTCAAAATCTCTTTTTACTATTCATTTTACCATTGACTTTTGACTTTTACTCTCTATTTGCTTTTTTACTTTCCACAATGTCTGTCCCTATCTGCGAGCATCAGTTCAAGAAATATCATCAGTATCAGCGTCTGCCTAGCTTAGGACCTCTGATGAGTACTTGTACCTTTTCAATTTTTCCGTTTATAGCATTTATTTCAAATTTTTCCAAATTTTTCCAGTTAAACAACTAGGTTTTTCACTTTTTTCGCTAAATGGGCGCTTTTGCCATTTTTAAGGGCACTTTTGCCTCTATATGTGTGCTTTTTCACTTTTCCTCTACTCTTCCATGAATCATTTTGGCACTTTCACTCGCCAATTTTAAGCCCTATTGTGCTTTTACCATTTGTTTGTGTGCTTTTGCTTAGTTTTAGAGCTTTCACAACTTCTTTGTGCTTTTGATCAAATTTCACACTTTTGCATCCTTTAAGAGCACTTTCAATGTGTATTTGGGCACTTTCAAAATTTTCACCACTTTTACAATATATATGTGCACTTTCACCCATTTAGGTAGTGCTTTTGCTTAATAAACCAATGCTTTTGCTCTGCAAAATTCAAATTTTTGGATTTCTGGCCAAGTTGCAATTTGTTGACGTCGTTGATTGATTGTCAGGTTTATGTTCCCAATTTTGATATTTTGTAACAAGTTGTAATGTGTTAGTTAGGGTTTAGTTATAGTTAGGATATTCGTCATCAATCTAGATTCAAATGATGGGTGAAGATAAAAATTTTGTTCTATCTGAGTAGAAACATGAAATCTGATTGTGGTTTTGATAAGTGTTGATAAATTTTTGATTGACTTAGAATAATCCCAATAATTTCTAATTTCCTTTCTGATGTGTTTTAACTTGTTTCTTGTAGTTGGAGCTCGGTTCTTTGCATATCTGCAGTTCTTATCCTTTGTCTTTGGATATGATACCTGCTTTGAGTGTTGTTGATCATCATCACATTTCTCGGTGTGACCTTTCTTTCCTTCTATATCTTCCTTGATTCTAAGTGAATCGGGGTCTCATTACTGCTATGGCTGAGCATTGGCACTCAGACCTTAACACATTCCATCTTCCTATGGGTGAGATGACCATCACCTCTGAGGATGTGTATTGTCTTCTCTAGTTGCCGACTTGAGGAGAGCTTGTATATTATGACACTATTTATGATGGTTCAGCTTGTCGCCGAGTGTTTGGTGATCCTTCTATTGGTGATCAACATATTCCGTGGGCTCAGTTCATCTCATTCCCTATGTTACTAGCTATCCTTGGTACTTTGATTGGTGGTTTCCTGCTTCTTGACTGACGTGGTCATGGGTTTTCTGTTGGTTGGGGTCCTATTATAGAGGATTTGATGGTAGATCCTTGTCATTTCGATTGGGGTTCTTTCTTGTTAGCATAGTTATATCATGAGTTGCATACTATCGTGTATAAATGTTCTACTACTTTGACTGCTGGAGCTATTTTATTATAGCTCTGGACTTGGGAGCACCTCCCAGTGTCATGTCCTATGATAGCACGAGATCGCCCAGCTGGTTGGCCTTTTGCATGGATGTACAGTGGTATTATTAGGTAGACCCATATGGGTAAGCTAGATTATTGGCAACATCAGATAGATGACATGGATATTGTCATTTGGAGGCCTTATCTTGGATGCAAGGCTTGGCCAAAGGATGATGGAGAGCTTTTGTATATGTTCTATCCTCGTTGGATGATTGGTCATTCCACTTTTGTTATTGAGAGATTCTGCTTCTGTCGTGTTTTCCATCAGTATGGGCGCATTCAAGATATGCCACAGGGCATAGTGATATATGCTCGTGTGCAAGTGAAGAGATCATTATGGGGCCCTTGTGTTGATTTTGGCACAACTGTTCAAGAGATTTAGGATCTGGGGTATCATCCCTAGAATCCTAGGTCACAGGTGATGGATGTCAGTATTACAAATGATTATGGTGCCTGGCTACATAGGTATCCTTTTCCCAGGTTTACTGATCCTACTGAGAGGATTCCTAGCATTGAGGAGTTATCAAATGGTGATGATGGAGATGGTGGAGATGAGGGTGATGATGATGATGATGGAGATGATGATGGAGGTGGCATTCATGGTAGGATCAGGGGTCGACGCGGATGATGGAGTCATCACAGAGCTAGAGTAGGTCATATATAGATACCAGTGTTAGCTACTGCTCCTATTCCTCCTAGAGCTAGTGATCAAGATGGAGGTGGACGGGTTGATAGACTCTTACATTAGGTTGCTAGAGTTCTTGCATAGAGGCCTCGTGTTAGATGATAGAGATTTATTGATGTAGATATTGCATAGGTGTTGCTTGATCAGACACAAGGTCCTCCTGCTCAGTAGGTCATTCCTCATGTTGTTCCTCCTATTGTTCCTCATTTTGTTCCTTCTATTGTTCCTACAGGTCAGGCACATGCTTCTACCTTGATGCCTTCATCTTCATCACATCCTTCTTCTTCTTAGTTTGTTTCAGTTTTGGGTGATCTCTCTTCATCTACTCCACTTCCACAATCTTCTGCAGCTCAGGGTCATGCCCCAACTTCAGCATCAGATGTTGCTGCCCTATAGTCTCATATATCTTCTATTTAGAAGTAGGTTGCATAGATGAGCTCAGTGATGACTTCCTTTATGGCTGCTATGAGTCAGCATGGGTTATAGGCTAGTTCTAGTCATTCGCTAGATAGTGCTCCTGATCATGATGGTACCAATGGTGCTAGTGACTCCATTGCTTGAGTGTTCCTCTATGCTCATGAGCTTTCTTTTGCTTGTTATTCATCGACACATTGGACTTGTGTTGTATCATTTTTGATCGGTTGATGTTGTTTTATGATGATACTTTGATATCTGATGAACACTGATCTCTAGATATTTGATTTTTATTATGATCGTGTTATAGACTTTGATTTTTTATTCCTTTATGATGATGGTACCATGAACTCTGATAATTTCTTTGATTGATTTGACTATATATGATGTCATCACGTGTTGGATTTCTTTCCAAATGTTTCATATGATATGCATCTATATGATTCTATATGATTTGTTTTATTTTATGTAGCATTTAATGTTCACATGTATGCATATGTCCTAATGATGGTTAATGACTTGTCTTATGTATGACATAGAATAGATTAATGCAATATGTAATGATATTACTTTATTGATATTGATGTGTATAATGGATAATGAATGGATGATAAATCTAATGAATGCATTTCTTTTGATACATAAATGTGATGTCATGATGGTCTTTAAATGATATATGTATGAATGGTACTATTATGAATGAGATGCTTTTAATGCCGGATCTGAATGGATGAAATGATTTCTAACTAATGCAATGCACTTTGATGGATGCAATTTTAATGTTTCTAATGAACTTTCAAATGTATGTCAGTTAATGATAATTATAAACCTAATAATATATGATCCTAATAACTCAAATGTTGGACACATCTAAATCAATGCAAGACTTAATAATAATGGTTTAATTAATGCCAGTAACCTAATGCAATGCACCTTATTTTTTATTTCCAACACACTCGATCCTATATAATTGATTTTTGATTATCTTTTGATTCTTTGATTTTCATACACCCCCCTTTGTTTTGATTTCCCCTTTTGCAATTTTAAGCTAAGTAAGGAAAAACAATATATATAATGCACTTAATCTAAAATGAATGTAGCTAACTGTCATTATTCAAGATTTGGAGCTTATTATCATCATTAAGCATTTTTTTGATACCCATTTTAGTACAATCATCACTAGTTCAACTATGACGATATGAATACTTTTTGCACCTCTTTCTTTGCTTTCCCATCTCTCTTCAGTATGACTATCACTGATTGAAGCCAATCATGAGAGTGCGAATGCCAATTTTGTCAGATTCTATGTTGCAAGTGGATTTTGGTATTATGATATTGAAGATCATAATAGCCAAGATATCTATTTGCGTAAACAAGCAGAAATATCAGTTTTATCCTATATACAATTCCTTGATGATTCTTTGATGATCAAGTCCTTAGAAAAATAATACATGATTTAAAACTTTGATTTTAAGACAGTCATTCAGAAATCAAGAAAAATGTCATCCTTTCATCATAGCTTGTCTAGTCTAAAACTTTCATCGACTTGCTAGAAATACATGATTTCATCAATTGAGTTAACACTTAGAAAAAAATTTGCAATGTTTTTCAAATCCATATGTCAAGTGTAGTTCCATCCATTTCATAGTTTTAATGCTGATAAAGGTAAGGTCATTTCAATTCTTGGATCAAATTTTTCATTTTTGGCTCAAATCAGATTGGGATGTAGATTTGGTTAAGTGCTCCTCTTTCGAGTGTGATAAATTGATTCTCTGATTGAATAAAGATTGCTTTTGATGAATCCTTTCTCCTTTTCATTAGATTGCCCCCAGTTGGACATTGATTTTGTTTGTGGGACTTAGGACAATTTTTTGATTAGGTGACCAAAATCTTGAGGTATTTGCAAATGCAATTGTGGGGTTTTATTATGTTTTTTATATACAAATGCTAGTGAATGCAATATTTACAAGGTGACCTTCTAGGTATGCAACTGACTTGGACTTTCAATGGCACATGTTTACCAGGTTTTCATCGATTGAATGGATCTAGCTCTTTTTTCTATTTTTAAAGCTTTTTCTCTTCTTTTTTTGCTACCAAGGTGCCTATTTGCTAGGTTTTCGCCAAGGCATTTTTCTTCTTTTTTTATTTTTTTGTATTTTTCTTTTTTTCAATTTTTTTTTCATTTTTGAGGATCATATATGAATTTTTTTCTTTCTTCATGCTCAATTTTTCACTGTTTTTGATCTTTTCTACTTTTCAAATGTTTTTGGTATTTTTCAAGATCTCTTTTCACTATGTACAATAAATATGATGCTCCTCATCTGATACTCTTTATAATATTTCACCTTCCTCGTGTATAGAACTTCTTGAGATGTATGCTATTGATTGGCTCTTGTAGTTCTTCACCATCACAATCTGCTAGTTTGTAGGTACTGGTCCCAAAATCTTTAATAATGAGAAATGGTCCTAACAAGTTTGCTTCCCATTTTCCTTTCTTTTCTCATTCTGCTTGGTTCTTGGGATTTTATCTCAAAACTAGGTCCCCTATTTGGAATGTTCTTGGCTTGATATGTTTATTGTATGCCTTTGACATCCTATTCTGGTACACCTTCAAATGATCAAATGCTTACTTTTTTTTTTCATCCAAGAGTTCTAGTTCTTGCAGCCTTGCAACCCTATAGTCTTCCTCATTTATCAAACCATGCATAGATATTCTCAAAAATGGAAGTTCTACCTCTAAAGGCAAAACCACTTCTGCTCCAAAGACTAATGAAAAAGGTGTAGCCCCTATTGGCGTTCTTATGCTTGTTCTATAAGCCCACAAGGTTGGGTTTATCTTAATGTGCCAATCTCTCCCTGAGTTGTCCACCATTCTCTTCAAAATCTTCAAGATGTTTTTATTGGTTGCTTTGGCTTATCCATTACCTTGAGGGTAATAGATTGAAGAAGAATGATGAATCATGTGAAACTTGGTACATAATTCCATTAAGTCTTTGTTCTTAAAATGATTTGCACTATCTATTATAATAGCATGAGGTATGCCATATCTACAAATAATATAATTGAGGATAAACAAAGAAATTTGCTTTCCAGTTGCAGTTGATAGGGGTACAGCTTCCACCCACTTAGTAAAATATTCGGTTGTCGTGATGATGAATTTATGGCCATTCGAGGATGGTGGATAAATCATGCCTATTAGGTCTAAACCCCATTGGTAGAATGGCCAAGGTGTTGTCATCAGATGAAGCTCTTGTGCAGGTGCATGTATCAAGTTTATGTGGAATTGACACTTTCTACAAGTTTTGGCAAAGTTACAAGCATCTTTCTCCATCATGGGCCAAAAATATCCTATCCTTAGAAGTTTCTTGGCTAAGGATAATTTGTTTGAGTATGATCCACAAATTCTTTCATGGACTTCTCATAAGGCTAAATTTGACTCTTCTTCTTCTAAACATCTAAGGAGCATTCCGTCTAGACTTTTTCGATACAATGTTTCAAAAATTATAGTGTATCGGACGGCTTGGCGAATGAAGCTTTTCTTTTGATTCCTAGTTTGGTCTATGGGAAGGATTTGATCTTTCAAGTAAGTGTAAATTGGTCCATACCAAGGTGATTTGTTTGTAGTTAACAAGAAAATGGTGTGAGGGTGGGTAGGGTCAAATGCGGGTAGAATCACTTCTTCTACCAAGAACTCGTATCTAGCACTTTGATCCAACATTTGCAAAAGTGAAGCCAAAGTTGGCATTGCATCCGTTGCTTTGTTATTTTCCCTCGGCACTTGTTCAAATGTAATGAGTATGAAATACTTCTTGAGGCTTTGCACCATGTTTTTGTATGGTACCAATTTGTCATCTTTCGTTTGATATTACTCATTGACTTGATTTATGACTAATTGTGAATCTCCATAAACCTTTAATTCTATCACTTTCCACTCTAATGCTAGCTTGATTCCAATAACCAATGCTTCATACTCCACTATATTGCTGGTGCATGGAAATAGAAATTTTTAAGACTTAGGGATAGTAGAACCTTGAGGTGTGATGAGAAGTATACTTGCTCTTGATCCATGGTGAGTGTAGGAACCATCAAAATAAAGTTGCCATGTTTTTGCTTCCACCTTCACAATCTCTAAATCTGGGAATTCCACTTGGATGGGATGATCATCATGAAGTGGTGCTTCTGCTAATTGGTCTGCAATTACTTTCCCTTTGATTGATTTTCTATCAACATATTCTATGTCGAATTCACTAAGTACCATCACCCACTTTGCTAGCCTTCCATTCAGTGTTGTTTTGCTAAGTAGATACTTCAATGGGTCTATTTTGGAAATGAGCCTTATCTTTTGGGCTAGCATATAATGCATAATTTTTGGGAAGAAAAAACCACAGCCAAGCATGCCCTTTCCATAAATGTATAGTTCAGCTCGTATTTGACCAAGGTTCTACTAATGTAGTAAATTGCCTTCTCTTTTCCTGTTTCATCCTCTTGTGCTAAAAGTGCCCCCAATGAATTCTCCGTTGTTGAAATATATAGGATCAAGGGCTTGCCTCTGATAGGTGGCATCAAGATTGGTGGATTCATGAGATATTTATTTAGTAGATTAAAGGCTTCTTCACATTTTTATCCCATTTGAAGATTTCACCTTATGCAAAATTTGGGTGAAATTATGACATTTTTCTGCTAATTGGGAGATAAATCTCCTAATGGATTGGATCCTTCCTTGTAAAGATCTCATCTGATTGATGTTTTTAGGTGCTTCCATTTCCATGATAGCCTTCACTTTAGTGGGATCCACCTCTATCCCTTTTGCAGATACAATATAGCCTAGGAGTTTGTCGAATTGGACTCCAAAAGCACATTTCTTTGGGTTGAGTCTACCTTTGAATTCTTCTAGTCTTTCAAAAAAAATTGCCAAAATTGGAAGGTTTTCTTTTCTTGAGTGGGATTTTGCTAGGATGTCATCCACATAATCCTCCATGAACTTATGCATCATATCATGGAATATTGTAGTCATTTCTCTTTGATAGGTCACTCCTGCATTCTTTAACCCAAATGGCATGACATTCCAACAAAATGTACCCCATGCACATGTAAAGGCAGTTTTATCTTGGTCTTCTGGTGCTATCTTTATCTGATTATACCCACTGAATCCATCCATGAGTGAGAACATAGAGTGCCCCACTATTAAATCTACAATGGCATCAATACTTGGAAGGGAGAAATCATCCTTAGGACATGCCAAGTTTAAGTCTCTAAAGTCTGTGTAGATTCTGATGGATTTGTCTGCTTTTGATACTGGCACTATATTTGAGATCCATTGTGCATAATCAATGGCCCTTATAAATCCCACCTTCAATAGTTTTTCTAACTCTACTTTGACAAGTAGTTCTAAATGAGGGTGCATCTTCCTTAACTTTTGCTTAACATGTTTTGCTCCTTCCTTCATGTTTAGGTGATGCATTATCAGATTTGGGTCTAAACCCGACATATCATCATAAGACCATGCAAATTTTATTTGTCTTTCCTTAAAGAACTCAATGAATTTTGTCCTTTATTCACTAGATAGGGATGCTGCTAAGTGAATGATCTTTGGCTCTGTTTCTGATCCAATATTTATCTTTTATGTTGGCTTAATTAAGATCGGAGATCTTTCTTCATAATGCTCTGGTAGAACATCCAAACTCCCTTCCATAGGTGCCTCAGTTGGGTTTTCACCTTTGGAAACATCCTTTATTTCTTTATTTTTTCTTGATCTAATGTTTCCACAACGTGGTTTTCAACACTTGATTCATTTCCTTTTCTTTTTTTTCTCATTTTTTCTTGGATTATAAGTTTGGATGCTCCCTTTGATCATTTCTTCCTGATATTCTTTGATAGAAGAAGGTTCAATCACGTTGAGGTATTGGGACACCATGTTGTCATTTAAGAAAATTGGCAAGGTAGTTGGTTCAATGGCATTCCATTCAATTAAGTTTGGGTGGATGAGAGTCAATGGGTCAATACTTAGGTTCGTTTCAATTAGGTTTAAGGTATATATCTCGTTATTAGAGGGTTCATACATTGTATCTTGAAAATCTCAAACATGGGCTTCCTCTAAATGTTCTAAAGAAGAAGCATCAAAGTCCCCCTCACTAGACTCCTCTAGGGTTTCTGTTGGATAAAAGTCATGTGGATTAAACCTAGAATTTGACTCTTCCATAGTAGGTCTCCATGAAGGAACGTATGGTTCACCTACCCACTAATTGATTTCTATCTCTATACTTGGTACATCACTTAGAACCACTTGGCTGGAACTAGATGCTTGATTTGAAGTTGATTCTGTCATTGGTCCTTTATTTTTGGTAGAAGCATAGGTATGACTAACATCAATGCCCTTGTCTTGGCATGACTCATCTAATAGGGTCTCCCATTCCCATTCATTATAATCCTCATCACTATGAGACTATAATTGTAATATTTGGCTATAAAGTTCGGGATGATGTTTTTGAGTGTATCCTTTCTCAAGATACCCTACTCCTGCTTTCTCCTTGGAATCTCACCATGTACTTTCTAAGGGTTCAATGATCCCTTCATTCTTTGTGCCTAGAGGTCCTTGACCTTTGTATCCCATATTTTTCATGATTGAAAATCCTTTCCCATATTGATGTGTGGGAATGGTTATATTTTGGATATGTTTGACGTGGGCACTTGATTCTTCATCTTTGTACAACCAGTTTAGGATCTCATTGTCTTCTTCATCCATGGTGGATGATGTACTTTCCCTCACAAAGTTCTCATTATATTTATGAGGTAGATTTGAGGGTCTCCCAAAGGACTTGGGTGATAAAGGTAGGTCCATCATAGATAAGGAGTATTCACCTACGCCTTTTTGCTTGATCTTACATTGCTTATCAAAATTCTTCATCATTTGGTCCATCTTTTGATAATGCGCCTCTTTGGTGTATACTTGAGTAGCTTTGATTTGATCTTCTTTTGATTCTCCAATAATGTTATCCTCATTAACCTTCTCTTTTCCTTTAGTCGATGTAGTTTGGTTAATGATTTTTGTTGTGTCTTCAATAATAAGTTCTTCTTCCATCTTTTCTTTTCCTTTTAAACAAGGGGTGTCCTTAGAACTTTGACCTTGCTCCATTTGCTTAGGTATAGACCCTTAAGTATTATGTGGGACTAAGGAGTCATTGATAGGTTTGACATTATTACAATATTGGAATGGGTTTAGATCCCCACTTATCATTATCTCTTGCCCTAGATATGGGAATTTTAGGCACTGGTGATAAGTTGAAGCAACAACTTGCATTTCGTGGATCCATGGCCTTCCTAACAAGATATTATAAGTCAACTTTAGGTCCAATACTTGGCATATGGTCTCCTTTTTCATGGGACCAACTCTTATGGGTAGTACTATGACTCCTTTTGAGGCTCTTTCTTTGTCATCGTAGGCTTTTATAGTTATCTTTTTCTTAGGGTCAATAGCCTCCTCAAAAAATCCTAGGGCTTTAACCAAGCTAAGGGTACAAATGTTTAGGTAAGTTCCTCCATCTATAAGGACTCTTTTCATCCTATGCTTATGGATCAACACTTCTATATGTAAGGGCAGATTTTGGGTATGATTAAGAGACATGTCATCTTGTTCAGAAAATGATAGGAAATGAGGTGCAACGAGGTGCCCTACCATATTTTGGAATTTTTCTACCTCCAAATTTAGAGGCACATTTGTTTCCAACAAGGCTTTTTCCAAGATATCCTTATGAATTGGTGATAATTTGAGCAGCTCAAGAATAGAGATTTGAGTGGGAGTTCTTTGTAATTGATCAACCAAGTTGTATTGTTTTGATGATGATGTTGAAGCTTGGTTTGATATCACCACTTTTGGAACATTGGTAGGTAGGATAATGTTTTATGCTTTCCCCCTAGTGACAACATTTGATGATACTTCCCTTGACTTATCTTTCACTATGATAACATTTATGGTTTGATCCTCTTCTCTTAGAGTATTTATCGTGTTATCATATGTGTGAGCAAAGTTCACTTTCTCATTGCCCTTTTTTTTATTTTGATTCGTATTTAATGACTCCCCCATTTTCATGATTCAAAAAGGGGTTCTTAAAGGCTGTATGATCTCCATTATTTTGTGGTCCTTCAATTTGAATAGTTCCCTTGTCAATTAAATCTTGCACCAAGTGTTTTAACCTCATGCATTCATTTGTTGGGTGACCTCTATTTCAATTATATTCACAATGATGGGACACATTCCACCAATAAGGTTTAACTTCAGGTTCATAATCTTTCATATCAGGTAATGTGATGACATTATTGGCAACCAAGGTCTTTAATACATTCTCCAAAGGTTCACCTAAGTAGGTGAATTTTTTTAATTATAATTGGAGTAGGATGATTTTGATTTGTTCCCACTAGAATTATTGTTGTAAGTGTTGGAATTATTATTGGAATTATTGGAATTATATGGAGCTTTGTTTGTTTGATTAACATTATTTGAAGAATTTTCTCCATATGGTAGGATAAAAGGGGTTGATTTCATGGTGTGGGCCTCCACAACTCCATCATTTACAAGGTTTTTGTTATTATTCTTCATCCATGATTTGGATTTATCATTATTATTGTTGGAACCTTGATTATTGAAATACTTAGGTACAGAATTATTGTTGTTGTTGTTGTTATTTTTGTTGTTGTTATTGGATTTGTTATCCTTAAATAATTTAACTTCACCTCTTCTGACCAAAACATCTTCAATCTTGATCCCATTTTCGATGAGTTTCTCAAATGTTGGGGGACATTGAAGTTGTAACCTATAATTCATTTTCGAGGTCAAATTGTTGGTGAAGATTTCCATCTTCTCTTTCTCTAGGATACTTCATGGATACCTTGTGAAAATGGTCCTCCACCTTTGTAGGAATCCTAAAAAGGACTCTTCATCTTTCTGTTTGGTATCACATAATTTGAGCATTGTGATTTCATGCTCAATGTTATAAGAGTAATGGGTTACAAACTTGGAGGCTAACTCCTCAAAGGACTTGATTCTGGGGGTTAGTTTTGAAAACCACTCCATTGTGGGACCTCCTAAGCTTCTAGGAAAGAGTCTCATTAGATATGTATCATTGTGCATGAACTCTATGCTTACGGTGCAAAACTCCCTTAGATGATGATGTGGGTCTATTTTACCCATGTACTTATCATATTTAGGAAAAATGGTATTAAAAGGAAAAGATACCATAGCTAAGATTTTGTCAAAAGGGAAAGGACACAAAGCTTCAATGGAAAAGGCCTTAGGTTCAGTTGCCTTCTTCATGGTATCAATTTTCTCTTGGAAGGCCTTTATCTACCTAGTCATAACATTCATGGGGTCATCTTGGTGTTGGTCTTTCTTGAGTTGATCAATATCAAAATCATAGGGCAACTTTACTCCCTTTTGAGCTAGGTTTAAGAAAAAGTTCTCCTTATCTTTGTCTATTAATTTCTCCATAACCTCTAGGAAATCTAGGTCTTGAGCAGATTTCTCAACCCTTTCTTCAAGTGTTTCTTTAGGATTATAATTGGCATTGTTGGTATTGTGATTATGATATGCTGAATTTCTATTTGTCATCTCTTCAAGTCTTGGTTCAAATAGATTTGGAAAAATTTCCTCTTGATTAGGGTCCTTGAAAACACTTTGGTACTCAACTTCTTGCCCTTGGTTTGAAAAAAGAGTGCTATCTCCTGGTAAAGCTGCCCTATATGTGTGGGACCATGTGGAAACCAGCATCCAACAAGGGTTTGATTGGGAATAATCCTTGATTCGAGAATTGTTGATTTTATATTGAAGAGATTTAAAAATGTAAGATGAGTTTTCAATGGATATTGCTCACTTGTTTATGTATTTCAAACACAAAAATCATGCATTCACTTGTCTCTTTTTACCCTCTTAACACAAAATGTTTGATTTGAAGAATGTTGTCATGGGTTTTGCACAAAAAGACACTTCAAGCACCTACCTAGCACAAGATTTGGTTTGTAAACATGGCTCTAGAACGTGGTCTTGCTATTTTATCAAGGATTTAGTATTGATTCCATTCAAATAGACTTTAATCTCTCATCCCCCAAGTATGTTAAGGGGCTTCCCACATGCACCGAGGTATGATTTTGTGCAATCTGTGAGAATTACTAGAGGAAGTTCAAAAAATTAAAATCCATTTGTCATACACCCCATTAAGGATGCATGCATTTCATTTTAGAGTGGGTTGGATTCCTGTAGAAAAAGTGAGTGTATCCCACTTTGGGCTATCCCTCTCACCGGCCTCATTAAGGCACAACTCGGGAGGCGAGCCCACTGATTCTCTAGCATGTTCATTCAAAGTAAGGAAAATGGAATTAAGGTCAAGCTTTTGGGAATTTGGTTCACCAAAAGGTGAAGAGCATATCCCTAACTTTTCCTTTGGTTCCCAAACACAATTAATAATGTCCAATTGATTTCACCCACTAACTATAGGGAATCGAGTATTTCTACTCTCTTCCACAAACAAGGGGCTTTGATTTAGTGTTTGATTTATCCTTTTAGCTATTCAAATTACTAGATTATGAAATGCACCAATGCCACAAGCTAAGGGAAAATATTGACTAGTTGAGGCTTACTTTATTCTTTGTAGCTAACTGAAGTTAGGGGCATTTTTTATTGATTCCATTGTTTTTACCTTACCTTGGCAATAGCTCTTCCCAAGTGTGTTTTTCCACTAGCAAGTTAGTCAACACAACCAATCACAATGAGGGAAACCAAATCAAAATTGAAGAAGCAATGACTTATGTATTGAACCTTAAGCACCTTATCTGCAAATTTTTAAGGAAAAACTTGAACTAAGGAGTAAAAATCCAATTGAGAGATACAAATTTTGTCTTGTAAGCATCTACAACCTTAAGATAATTTTGATATACCTTGTTTTCTTCCTATTGTGATTCTTCAAGAACCACTTTAATATGCTCAAAGTTCTCCTTCTTGATCTTTTTAGCCAATGCTTTGCCCTCTTGATTAAATTTTCTCTCTGGTTTTCTTGCCTTTTTATGTCCTATCATCCTGCAGAATACCGAAAGTCATTTTGCCACAGTCAGATTAATCAGATTATAAATTTATGCAAAAGCACACCTAAACTAGTTAAAAGCGCTATTTTATTGCTTAAAAGTGCAGCTAATCTAATTGAAAGTGCTACTTTAATCTGTCAGTGAAATGCAAAAGTGCACAAATAACTTTCAAAAGTGCTACTAAATTGGGCAAAGGTGCTAAAATGATGGAAAAAGCGCTTAGGAAACTTATGAAAGTGCCTAGTAGTCAGGAGAAAAGTGCTCTTTTAACCCTGCGGAAGCACTGAAAGAAAGGATGACCGAAAATAGAAGTTGCAAAAGTGTTGTAGATCAGTGCAAAGGTGCACAACTTTGTCGTAGAAGCGCTGGAACAGTGATCAAAAGCATTGTTTCACCGAGCAAAAGTGTTGCTTAATGTGTCAAAAGTGCTACTTCCTAAAAAATTCAAGAGTTAATCACATGCAAATTTGAAAATAATGATAAATTTCTGTACAGTTAGTAAAGTAGAGCATTATGCCCCATGGTGGGTGCCATTTTGTATACTAAGGAAAGTATTGTGTGCTAAAAATGTGACCACACTTCTATGAATCCTTACATGCAAGAAAACTCAAGAATGAGCCCTCACAAATCGATCCATAGCTCTTTATGCATGGAGTTGCAAGATTTATAAAATTGCTCTCAGCTAGAGCTATAAACTCATGACCTTGCTAGTCAACCATACAATGAGAGATTCACAATGAAAACAAGGGCAAGAATGCCAATATCTCCAATGAAACCAAATGTATGCAATGCAATGCAAATCTATATGACAATGCAAGTTAATCTATTGCATAAAAGAAAATCTAAGCTAATATGTCATGATAATGTAACTAAGAAAAGAAATATGTAACTACAATGAAATGCAATAACAAATCTTCAAAGTTTGGATGTAGAATGTCTTCAAAGAGCTCCAAAATGACTTAGAAAGCTGTAGCATAACAATAGCATAAAAACTTAAGATATGAAAATGAAGAAGAGAGCTCTTCTTTTATAGGAAGTGAAAAGGAATGGACCATTGTGATTAAGAGGCAAAAGACTTAATCAACAATGGAGAAAAATAGAAGCTTGATCCTTGTGCACAAATATCCTCCAATAAGAAAATTAGAAACATTTACTTTATGTTGAGCATTTACTTTATGTCCATGTGAGACAAAAAGTACTTTTCTTTTATTTTTTATTTTATTTTTCTTTATAAATAAGAATTAAATGCTTTATTTGTGCAACATAGGATAAGAAGAAAAGTAAGAATTTTTTATTTAAATAAAAGGGGAGGAAATTCTTTTTAATTAAATAAAGGCTTAGGATAAAGTGATTTTATTATTTAATTAAAAGAGATTTTTAATTAATTAAAAGGGAGCATGTTCTCTTAATTAAATAAGATTTTTTATTTTTTTCTCTTTTAAATTAAATAAGGCTCAAACCTTAGGAAATATTGAATTGATTATGATTTGATCAAGGGAATTGATATAATTGATATTGTTGATATTTGAAAATATTGATTCAGAGATTTGATAAATTGCTAAATGGGGGCCCAAAGTCTAGGCGACCATTTTAGGGTGCATACATTTGTCCCTATTTGACTAATGTGTGATCGATCTGGGAACACATGCAGTCAAAGAAGAATTAAAATGTGAGATCGATTTGGGATCACAAAACAACCCAGATGTGTGTTCATTTTGGGAACACATCAGGACAAGCATAAGCAAAAGCTGAAAGACAAGACCAACACCATAGCTGCTAGGTGCAAATCAAGTTTTAGACAAAACTATCATCGTCGCTGCTAGGTAATAATCAAGTCTAAAAAATAGGAGATAAAAATTGAAAGACAAAATCACCACCATCGTTGCTAGGTGATAATCAAGTCTAAAAATAAGAATCTCAAGCTGAGCTGAATGATAAAGCTGAATCAAAGATTAAAGCTAATAGGTACTACCCCCTTGGAATCGAAATCAAAATCAAGTAGAGGAGAACAGCAAACTGATAAACTTGATCAAGTCACAATAAATCATAATCGAAGGATGCAGCATGATAGGATAACCATCAAATAGTGAAGATATGCCCCAAGTTGACGAGGTTTGACTAAAAAAGATATAGGGTAAAGATTAAGTCAAACCTTAGAGAAATGAAGTGAAAGGGGTGAATGAAAGACTAGAAGTTTGGAAGACATGGAAAGGAAGAAATTCCATCAAAGATCAAAAAATTATGCCTCAAAAGGTCAGTCAACTACATAGAAGAATGAGAAAACTTGGAAACGTGACTCAGATTTTGATTTCGAGTTCGAAAATGGATAGAAAATGATGTGATATGAAAGAAAAGACCAGAAATGAAAGATATGATCAAGAAGAATAAAAAAATGAGCACAGTTGACCAACTAGTCCGTAGATGATAAAAAGAAGAGCTCTCTCCATATGCAAGATGCAAAAACTAAACTATGATGAACCTAAGAATGCAAACTACTATGAAAGTGGTTGACTTGCAAGGTCACAATGCCTATAGACATCTAATTATCATCATCGAGCGTTATTGGTAGTGTCGTAAGATCATACAATGCACACTAGCATAACTATGTGGATATGAATATGATCTTTATCAGATAGAAATGTGGAAATCTCACCTAGGCATCAAAGACATGGAGGTCAAGATGACTAACATAGTGAGATTACCTAAGTTTGATATGGCGAGATTATGGTTGTATCAAGACACATGAAAGTCAGGATAACTAGAAGCATGCACTTGCAAAACAGTCAAGGATAATACCTTGTTAATCCATAGTGTCAAGTAAGACCAACATAAATGCTCATGACAATTAGGATCAATGAAATATACCCACAAGTAGATAAAGAAATAAAACATGTTCTCATACCCTTAGTCTTCTAGCTATGCATCATCGAAAATTTCTCAGGGAGAGACCACTCATCAAAGAAATCCTCATAGACAACACATAAAGAAAAATAAAGTCAACATATGTCAAACGAATGGATTGTTTAAGTGTGTGTGTGTTAATCATAGAGTCAGACTTTGATTATCGCATCTGCAAATGAGAAATATCATATCAAACTAGACTGGTGGGTAAGACATCTGATAAGTGTTAAGAAACACTCGACGTAGGGGTAGTGTTGAAAAACACTGTTTGAGGTGGTGTTGAAAAACACCTGTTGTGAAATGCCCCAAGAGACAAACACACCTAAAGGACCAATGCTAATAGTTATGCCCCCTAGACAAAGATAAAGACCAGTTCCAGACTACGCCAAATAAGGTCAAGACATGATGGAAAGTGGCTAAGTGTCGAGGACGCATGCTAACAAATAGGGGTGCAAAGGCCTCAAGTAGCGCCTCCTTCCAGGTTTTCACCACTTGGATTTATTGCAAATTTTTTATTTTTTTTCTTTTTTTTATATTTTTGCTACCAAGGCGCCTGTTTCCAGGTTTTCACCAAGGCACTTTTTCAATTTTTTTTGAATTATTTGCATTTTTTTATTTTTTTGTATTTTTTCAGGACTTTATATGCTTTTTAGAATTTTTTCAGCATCATACATCAATTTTTTTGGTATTTTTTCAGGATCATAAAATATGTACAAAGGATGCCCCTAGACAGAATGGGCATCAAACTCTTTAAGCAAGATCACATCGTGTAGTTCCAAAATATGGCAAGGTGAGGGACAAGATGGATGGCAAGCTGATGAAAGAGATGGAAGACATGATAATGAAGGAGAGTGGAAGGAAGAAATCCTCAAAGGCAAACTCCTCAAGAGTACCCAAGCTACGAAAAAATTATCATGCAAAGCACATTTGGATAAGCAATGAAAGGCCAGCATAGGATAAGTCACAAAAGCATAATGCCAAAGAAGGAAATGATGTAGTCCAAAGGAGTAGACATGTCAAGAGGCTTCATAACATCGTGTTTTACTCTTTTTTATTAGATCAAGACCAAGAGGAAAAGGAATAGCGAAAGGCTAGAATGAATGGAGAAAAATAGATATGAAGGCTAGACATGAAAGAAATGAAAGCAAGATCATCGTAAGACCGCTCCCGAGATAGCCAAATGTACGTGTATAGATCAACCTCATCAAGATCAAAGAGAGAAGATGGAATGGATGAAATATGTAGAAGAACTACGCATGATGCCTAATTGCCAAGTTTTTATCATGGTACTTATCCAAGACACCACAAGGGAGTGATTTTCACCATAGGATGAATTTATTTCTCTTTACTTTTGCTACCAAGGTGCCTGTTTCCAGGTTTTCACCAAGGCACATTTTTTATTTTTTCATTTTTTATTTTTTATTTTTTTTGAATTTTGTCTTTTTGTCTTTTTGATTTTTTCTATTTTTTATTTTTTTTGGAAGAAGACAAGCTTTTTAGATAGTGCTCCTTGAAAGGATAAACCATGATATGCCAAGGATTCAAAATTATATGCTCAAAGATGTTGATATGGAAAGGAAAATGGAAGAGAAAAATGGAGGATAAGGCTTTATGTAAAGCGAGTGAGGTTGGAAAATATGAGGAATAGGCAAATGAGGAAAAAAGATAGAAGGTAGAAAGATAATGAATGAAAAGATTATGAAAGGGTAGATGAAAAGGAAGGCAAGATCAACATCAACACACACCTTGAAGGGTGGTGAGAAGATGGAGGAAACATGAATGAAGGAATACGAGAAGGAATATGGCAAATGTTTAGCAAAGGTTGTGGTTTAGGTGCATGAAATTGAAGAATATTTTTGGAAGAAAATGAAGTGGAAGCCTTTGGAAGCTTGAATGTCAACTTCACTTGTTGTTCAACATAAGACTCTCTTAAGAGAGACTTTGGAATCCATATAGCTTTAGGCTTTTTATTTCTTTTTGATGATTTAGAGAGAATATCTTGAATGATGGATTTTGGAACCCATACTTGTTTTTTAGTTTTCTTCTTAGATATCTCTTTTGACTTTATGATTCCATGTCGATTAGAGAAGACATGGCGATCTTCTTTTTTTGATGGATTCTTGTATTGCTTCTTTTTCTTGTATTGAACATTCAAGTTACTTCCAAAGGACTTGGGACTTATGGAGGAAGAAGGATAATATGACTAGTTTAGATGGGTGGGTGAATGAAAATGATTCAAGGGTATGCATCTATGTTGATCTTGAGGAAAGATAGGAGATGGAGGGACATAAGGACCCAAAATGGATGATGAATTAGGAGAATTAGGAGGGGAAAGTGAATGGACATAAGGACTCAATATGGAAGGCAGACGTGAAGTCCTTAGTATTGGTGGAGAAGGTCCAAGGATGGATGTGGAATATGCAAAAGGATAATCAATAAGTTCATCAACATCTATATGACAACCAAGGACATCAACATCTTTAGAGTGAGCATTAGGATTTGCAATAGGATCATCAACATCTTGAATAGGAGCAACTTTTTCAATAGGATTGTTCAAATCTTGCAAAGACTTAGGAAGATTAGAAAGTGGAAGCGAGCATGGAGCGGTAGAACAAGAAGATGGAAGACTTTGATCTTGACAAGGAGCTTCGGATAGCATAAACATATCATTTTTCTTTTGATTTTCAATAGGCTTAACATCGGAAGTAACAAAACCATTTTTAATAACCTTAATGGAAGTATCATCTTTAGAAAGCGCAAGTGTTGTAAGGTTATTTTGTTTATCAATAAGCTCAATGATGTGAGTAGTAGCTCGATCTTTCTTAGGAGAAGATTTAAGACATGGTGGAATGAATGAGGAAGGGTGTAAAGGATCAAAAGAACCATGAAACAAATGAGAGACATCATGAATAGGATTGGATGACATGGAGGGTTCTTGATCTTGATCTTTTTTTATATTCTTTTCTTCATCATTTTTAGAGTCCTCTTTACATGGAGCCACTTCTAAGGACAAGGAAGCAGGTTGGAATTGTATGGAAGACTTTGAAAGAGATGGTGAAGTACTAGCTGAAGTAGGCATTATAGCGCATAAAGGATTAGGCTCGCTAGGTTTAGCATTTTTTAAAGTATTTTCATCCAAGTGAAGGTTAACTTGAGTTTCTTTAAGAGATAGCCCTTGAGGATAACTGTAGGGAACTACATGAAAAGTATTAGGACTTTCATTGGATGAAAGATTTGTGAAAGATTTGGAAGACTCAGAAGCTTTAGGAAATGTATGAGTATTGGAGGAAGTAGGGGATGGAATGGAACCATCACAAGACAAAGGTTTATAATTAACATGATCTTGCTTGAGAGTGCAATCTTTATTTTTAGCATGAGAACTTTTAGAGGAGAGATTCTTTTAACATTTGAAATCAGTGCGGTAGATTTTCTCTTCCTCAACAGTAGTAGCTAGATTATAATCAAGGTATTGTTCACAAAACTCATCAAAGTTTCTTTCAAAATCTGAATCATATGAATCACCATCACGATCTTTCCAATATGAGGACCCATTTCTAGTAAGCACAAGGACACGAATAGGAGGACTCTTAGGAATAGAGGTGTCATAGGTATCACTACATTGTCCATCATCATAGTCATCATAGTCATCATAGGTGGGTGTGTCACTCTTTGTGGAAGAGGCATCATAAGGACTATCACGTTGCTCATTATGGTATGTCTTGTGAAGAGAAGGAAAATTCTTGGGAGAAGTAGAAAAAGAACGAGATCATGAAGAAGAGGAAATTGAAGACTTAGTGTAGGAAGAGGACTTGGATAATGAAGAATTCGAATAATGTTTAGAAGATTCATGATAAGATTTGGAAGATGAAGAAGGTGAATAGTTTTTAGAAGAATTATGATAAGATTTAGAAGATGAAGAATGATGAGAAGATTTAGAAGATGAAGAATATTTGGATGAGATCATGAGTATGATTCTAACAAAGGTGTCTGATTTAATCAATTTTTTTTTATTTTTTTGTCATAAATTTGTTACTCATGAGAATTTTGGAGGAACAACACTTTTCAAATATGTCAATGAGCTCAAGATCATCTATTCTTAATAAAGGTTCCAAAATTAGATAGTCAAGATTCATGGTTATAGAAGAGGAGGAATCAAGCATGGAAGAAATGAATAGATGAATAGAAGAAGGTAGACTAGATAGTAAGAGGAAAAAAAAAAAGAAGAAGAAGAAGAAGAATTTCCCATGGGAATAGAAGACTTTAGAAGAACATGGGAAATGGAGAAGAAAAAAAGAAGACTAAGAGTCATGTTGTACAATTGATACTATAACGTTGATTGAGATGTTGAGCAACATGACAACACCTAGGATCTGAGATCTAGAATGACCAAGGAAGACCAAGCTTCTAAGGAGAACCCACTAGGATGAAACTCAGTTTCAGTATTCCAATTAGATCTTTAAAAATATTTTGCAATGATGATCAAGCACATAGAACAACAACCAAGGAGTTCAAGCAAACAGTCTTCAAGCAATGGGCAAGGGACAAAGCAACCTTGCGCATGAACAAGTATAGTGACTTAGTATTTCTACTCCTTAAAGGTTATACTTGTGTATGTTCTTGAAAATGTTTTAGCAGGCACATAAAACACAACAACACTTTAACAAGATGTCTATAAGGATATACGTGGCTTTCTAAAAGGAGTCCTCGATATACACAAGGTACATGAGGCCCAAATCTATAGATGAGAAGAATCCAAAATCACACAGCTGGAGGGAGACGGTAACCCAAATCTCCTCCTTCACTTCTCAAAGGTATAAAGTTCTTTGAGGCTTAGCCAAGAGTGATATCAAACTCAATTCCCAAGAGAGATGTCTTTGGATTCACCTCCCAATATTTATACTTTGTCGGAACAAAGAAGTTAAGGTCGTCCCTTGAGGTGGTGTGTCCCCAAGCAGGCCTTCTAAAATAAAAAACTAAAGAATTCACTATCAAAAGTATTTAGAGCACTAAAGGTGGAACACTTAACTCTTCAAGTAAATGTGAAGTGAATCTAAAAGTGGGACACTTAACCCTTCAAGTGAATGCGAAGTGAGTCCAAAAGTAGAACATTTAACCCTTTAAGATAATGTGAAGCAAGTCCAAAAGTGGAACATTTAACCCTTCAAGAGAATGTGAAGCAAGTCCAAAAGTGGAACATTTAACCCTTCAAGAGAATGTGAAGTGAGTCCAAAAAGTGGAACACTTAACCCTTCACACAAACTCAAAATGAGTCCAAAAGTAGAATATTTAACTCTTCACACCAACTCAAAGTGAGTCCAAAAATGGAACATTTAACTCTTCACACCAACTCAAAGTGAGCCCAAAAGTGGAACATTTAACTCTTCACACCAACTCAAAGTGAGTCCAAAATTGGAACATTTAACTCCTCACAGCAACTCAAAGTGAGTCCAAAATTGGAACATTTAACTCCTCACATCAACTCAAAGTGAGTCCACACCTTAGAAAATAAGTGAGTTCCAAAAAGCACAAAACGGTTGCCTAGTGGAGCAATTAACGCTTCTTTCCTGTAGACCCCTCCCCTTTAATGTGGCACTAATCTTACAACCATGGGGTGGAAATGAGGGGCCAACAGATTAGCGAATCCAATAACCCAAAATAGCAATCTAGATCAATCACAAGTAATCTAAAGTTGCTTATCAATACTACTCACAAATGACAAAGAGTTGAATCAATGGAATATTTAACTTTCCAAGCAAACATAGAGTGAGTCCACAAAGTGGTGCATTTAACTCCTTATGTAAAAAAGGAATGAATCCATGCCCTCAATCACTCAATGAGATATTTGATATTGGAACCAAGAATTACTTAAGGTTTAAACACAACCATTCACTTACACAAACTTGTATGAAAGCAAATCTATGTTCATTCATTTCTCATTAAGAGCATCAATTGAAATGTGTTCTATGAAAGTATGTAAACACTCAAGCCAAACACATGAGAGGTTCAATTTTAATCTCAAAATTCAAATGTTGTAGAGATAAAACAAAGTACCTCAAGTCCAACGCTTTGTTTTAAGTATTTTCCATGAAAGCAAGAGCACCTTCAAATGAACAAGACAAGAAAATAAGTAAACAAGATATGCAATGTATATCCAACTTATGCAAACCCTAGGGTTAGATCTGAAAATTAATTATTAGGAGCAATGATAACCAACAAATAATCTAAATGATAACTCATATCATGCAATGAACAATGAAAAATAAGTGCATACCCATCACAAAAATAAATAAAAATTGCATTTGACCTAGTCAACAAGATTTGATTTTTACCACATGAATTCTGAACCTAAACCCAAAATGCAAAAAAGAGACCTCTATCAAAAAATAAAGAGATTTCCAAAAATGTAAAAATTTCAAAAAAATCTCTTCATTTGTGCCTTAGAGACCCATTTTACCAAAATAGACTAGTTTTTATAAATTGACCAAATGAGCTATGATATGATTTCTAAATTAAAAACATAGTGAATGTACCCCTTGTATAATTCCAAGACCTTTCCAGAAATGTAAAAATTTCCAAAAAATATATCGATTTGCACCAAAAATCAAATTTTTATGAAAAATAAAGAAAAAATTATAAAAAATACAAATCACCTCTAAAAAATTTGAAATTTTTTTTGGAGCGTCTCTGATATGTCACCAACTTGCAAAAAAAATTTTAGACTATAACACCAATATTTTTGGGAGATATGATCAAATCTTTCAAATCTAGGGTTTTTCATTTCCAAACAAATCTGCACAAGGGTTAGCTCCAAAAATAATCAAAACCAGCATGCAAGAGGTGGGTTGCCCCACGGTGGGTGCCAAAAATATGTGCTAAAAATGTGACCACACTTCTGTGAATCTTTACATGCAAGAAAACTCAAGAATGAGCCCTCACAAATCGATCCATAGCTCTCTATGCATGGAGTTGCAAGATTTGTAAAATTGCTCTCAGCTAGAGCTATAAACTCATGACCTTGCTAGTCAACCATACAATGAGAGATTCATAATGAAAACAAGGGAAAGAATGTCAATATCTCTAATGAAACCAAATGTATGCAATGCAATGCAAATCTATATGACAATGCAAGTTAATCTATTGCATAAAAGGAAATTTAAGCTAATATGTCATGATAATGCAACTAAAAAAGGAAATATGTAACTACAATGAAATGCAATAACAAGTCTTCAAAGCTTGGATGTAGAATGTTTTCAAAGAGCTCCAAAATGACTTAGAAAACCTGTAGCATAACAATAACATAAAAACTTAAGATATGAAAATGAAGAAGAGAGCTCTTCTTTTATAGGAAGTGAAAAGGAATGGACCATTGTGATTAAGAGGCAAAAGACTTAATCAACAATGGAGAAAAATAGAAACTTGATCCTTGTGTACAAATATCCTCCAATAAGAAAATTAGAAGCATTTACTTCATGTTGAGCATTTACTTTATGTCCATGTGAGACAAAAAGTACTTTTTTTTTTTTTTAATTTTATTTTTCTTTATAAATAAGAATTAAATACTTTATTTGTGCAAAATAGGATAAGAAGAAAAGTGAGAATTTTTTATTTAAATAAAAGGGGAGGAAATTCTTTTTAATTAAATAAAAGCTTAGGATAAAGTGATTTTATTATTTAATTAAAAGAGATTTTTAATTAATTAAAAGGGAGCATGTTCTCTTAATTAAATAAGATTTTTATTTTTTTCTCTTTTAAATTAAATAAGGCTCAAACTTTAGGAAATATTGAATTGATTATGATTTGATCAAGGGAATTGATATAATTGATATTGTTGATATTTGAAAATATTGATTCAGGGATTTGATAAATTACTATATGGGGGCTCAAAGTCTAGGCGACCATTTTAGGGTGCATACAAGTATCTTCATAGAATTAAAGTTGAACAATAAATGAAATAGTAACTAAATACAACCACTATAGAGAAACTATTTAGCAAATAATGATCAATTGAGCATCCTATGGCTCTCTAACTAAGGTTGTTAATGAATAGCTCTCAGCAAGCTCTCATTAATGACAGTCCTAGAATGAGAATGATAAAGATAAACAAGCTATTGCTAAAAATTATCAAAATAAATGCTAATTATGCTCTCAAATGCCTTTCTAAGCTCAAATTGCAAGAGGTTCAATGCAATTCTCAGATGTGTGGTTGATAATCATGAAGGATTTTGGTCTTCCTTTTATAGATTTTCCAATGGTAGGGAGTGTAATTGTGTTTGATCATGATTAAACCTTGGTTGAGTCCTTGGTTCCACCCTTTGAAGACATTACAAAGTTTGTGTCCTCAAAGCTTGGGACAAGTAGAGAAGATGGATGGTCAAGATTCTCTTTCACTTTGAGTGATTGAGATTCAATTTGGCTTGATCCATGTGAATGCATTTTCTTAAATCTCATTGGTTGATTGAATTTCCTCTCTTTTTGGGTTGTTGAGAGTAATTGAGATTAATTAATTGATTTATTTTAGCCATGTACCCCTTGAATGGGTTGAATTTAATTTAATCCAAGACTATACAATTAATTGTATTAATTGTATTTTTATTTGATTACACTTGATTAAAATGCTCTCAATTTTGATTGATCTTGAATTAAGACTTGATTTTCATTTTGATTGGCTAAATGTGCATTGTGATTCAATTGATTTAATTATGTCCTTGATTTGCTTTGATTTGATCATTGTCCATTTTTAGGTGATTACACCTTGCAATCAAAACTCTTCATTAAAAAGACATTAAAACTCTTTTTGCCTGCTCCGTAAACAGTCATTATCAATTATTGATTTCACCTCAAAAGGAAAATCATCAATTTCATCTCATTTCGTCATCAAATCCAACTTAAAATCTAGTTAGCCACCCATTCATCAATAATATTAGACTCCTTATAGTTATGCAAGATGACACATTCCTCTGTTATTAGGGAGTCTAATATTAGATCTGATTAAGTAGCCATAATTGTTAGAAAGTAACAGTAAATTTGATCTATATGTAGCAACTTTGCTAAATTTTTGATCTAATTAGTACTTAACTAATATCACCTAGCTATGATAGATATCTTCTATGAATTCTTCTTGGTAGCCTCTGGTGTGCTTCTAAATATAATCCTTGAATGCTCTATCAAAATCTTAACTTCACAACCATGTCTGATCTTCATATGTCTCCTATAGGTAGCTACTTCATGTGTTCTCCTTGTAAAAATGAAATATTAACAATTCTTATATCAAAAAGATTTGACCTAATTAGGGTTATGGTATCATCTAGAAAACCTTAGATCTACAATCTAAATGAACAACCTAAAATAATATTGCATAGGGATCATTAATCATTTAATAATTACATCTCCATTAAATCTTCACCTTGATCTATGTAAACCATTTTCTAGCTCGGTATTAACCATTTGCCTTTTTTTCTATGTCATTTCATACTTCTATGTCATTCTTGTATTACTCGATATATACTACATTCATGTATCAGTAAAATATTGATGCTCAGTTATAGTTGTACTCGATGCTCAGTACTCATCTAGCTCAGTGTATGTGCTCGATCAAGACTATGCTCGGTTACCATGTTATTATGCCTTGTGCTCTACTCAGTTACTATACTTAGTGTGTTGACCAACTAGCCTTTTTTCTTCCTTTACTGACTATATGTGTGACACTAATGATAACTCATAATGTAACATTCTCTCCCTTTGGCATTAGTGATGAAAACACATATCTATGTCATAATCAAAATTTTCAAAAATTCAAAACTTGTAGACTTATAGACTCCCCATGTCTATATACCTCGGTAAGTATACTATATACATACACATTTTTCCCCCTTTTTTGATAATAATGCCAAAAATGTATACTTACAACTTGTCAAAAATGTTCTAATGGGTTTTCTTCAAGTTGGCCAAGAGGTTTTCCCATTCTTCTTTTAGACTTTCTAATGCAATCTGCTCTAGACCAACTCGGGCATGCATGTCAAAAATGTGATCTACCACTAATAACTCAAGAGTGGCAACTAGATCCTTATCTTTCTTTACATGTTGTTGCATCACCTCAATGTGGGGTAACAACTCAGCTCGTAGCTCTGTTGTTTGATCTTTTATTTTATCTTCTTCTCTCCTCAATTCATTTCTTAACCCATGTATATGCTTGACTTTTGCAAAGTGTTGTTTGAATGCATGGGGTTCTATGATCAAGCTTTCTACAATCTTACGTAGATCATCATCTAGTTTCTTAAGTTTTTCTTATATTTCTACAATGAATGAATTTTTAGTGCAAAGCTTTTTCAAAATAGTGAGTATCTGTTGAATAAGACTTTCTATTTCACTTACAATCTCAAATAGCTTCACCTTGTGAATTGTCACTGCTTGGTTGATCTTCTCAGTTATCTTGAATTATATCTTTGATTATGCTCTCTCTTCAATTTTCTTTTCTGCATCGGTATTGGGAGAATTGATGTGCCTAGTAAGTAATGCAAGCTAGTCAATGATGGGAGTGGCCTCATCAAAATTGACATCAGGTACAACTTGCATCAATATTTCTCTGACATCTACTAGCACCTTTTTATGTTTTCTTTCCTGCCTCATCTTCTCTTGAGTTTCTTTTCTGGTGCATAGTTCTCCATACATTATGAGAGCTTTGGGGTCTAAAGTTCTAGGGTCACATGATGGTATTTCTATTACTTCTTCAAGTGTGACCAGACCTTTTCCATGTTTCTTCTTCTTCTTCTTGTCCTATTTGTTGGGTGTGGAGATTTCCCATAAGGAAGTAGAGACTTCTACTCTGGATTTGACTTTTGTGGCTCAGTGGATACACTTTCTTCTTCTTCCTACCACTTTACAATTCCCTTAGTGTGAGGTCCTTGGTGTTATGGCCTTGTGTCGGTAGTGGAATCATCTACATTAGGTTTATTTGTAGTTCCTTTGTCATTTTCCTCTTTGGTTGTAGTCTTGGTGTTCTATTTTTCTCCTTCTTCACCCTTGTCTTTTGTTGTATCCATTGGTTTCTCGGGTGTAGTGTCATCAAGTTTCTCTATGGTAGTAATATCAATGGCTTGTACCAAAATTAGTAAGTTACCCGGTATTAGTACACTAGCTACCTTGGTAGTTTGTTCTTCATCTTTATTTTTAGTAGCAACCGTGACATATTCATCTTCCTTAAACTCATCATTGGGATCACCTTCAGTGATATCTTCAATCAATATATCTTCTTTATGCAGGAGCATCTTGGGTCCTTGGCAATCATGTGTCACCAAAAAAATATTTGTGTTTTCTCTATGTTACTCAGTTCTTGCTTTGACCGAGTTGGTTTGGTGTTTCTCAGTTTCCTTTGTTTAACAGTGTTGGTCAGTTATCTCTTTGGTGCTCGATGATGCTTGTTTGGCACTCGGTTATCCTTGCTTACCAAGTTGTTTATTTTGGATTTTTGTTGTGGCCGAGTCTTGCAATTAATTTTGGTCATGGATTTAATGATGGTATATATCATTGGGAAGCATGTGGACCTAGATCTGGTCATTCCTTCTGTTGATGGTGGATCTGAAGGCTGACTTGTTCGATAGCCTCTTGTATAAATGTAGTTGTTTGGTTAAATTTTTAGGGGTAAGTTTTGGATAGAAGATAGAAGCTAGAAGATTAGATATTATTGGTAGATCCTCACATGTTGGAGGACTTCTATACTTGATTGTAATATCTGGCCTAAACTAGGAAGGCCTTACATCCTGACATGTATGAATCAATTGAGTAAATATAAGAAAAGTATATGTATTATCTCTCTCACTTGTATGTTTTTGGCTTCTGTGTGTGATCTCTACAAGGTGGATCTGGTTAGGGTGTGCCTTTGGCCCCTCTCCCCATCCTCCCTTGCATAAAGTGGTATCAAGGTGAGGTGAGATCTAGATCTTGGTTTGTGAATCTAGGTTAGAGGGTTCCTTCTTGTCAAACCCTAGTTGATTTGTTATGGGCTAGCAGATTGTGATCTGGCCTACAATTGTAGAGGGTTTCAAGATGGTTCATGGGAGGCAAGATGTAGATCCAGAATTGGCAGACATGTTGAGATAAGTTGCTTCTAGAGTCGAAGTTGTTGAAAAAGCCTAGAGAAGAGGAAGACATCTTGAAGATGTTAGTGATGATGAAATTGAGGAAGAACAAGATGATGTAGAACCTACACCGGTGATGGATCAAGGTGAGGAAAGATTATTGAAGGGTTTGACAAATGTGAAGTCTACACCACACTTTAATCCTCTTGAGTATAGTGGAAAATTGGATTCTGATGAATTGGTGGACTGGATCACCAAGATGTAAAAGTAATTTGAGTATGAAAATGTACCTAAGGAAAAGAAGGTGAAAATTGCAAGCACAAAGTTGAAAAGTCATGCATCCTTATGGTGGGAACATCTACAATTGGACAGAAAGAGGAAAGGCAAAGACAAAATCAAGGTATGGAAAAAAATGGTGAATAAATTGAAAGGAAAGTTCTTACCTTGTGATTATCAGATTAACCTAGTTAGGCAAATGCAAAGTTTGAGGTAGAAAGATAGCTCGATAAAAGAATATATTGAGAAATTCTATAAGTTAGATATCAGATTTGGACATGATGAAGATGATGTGGTAAGAATTGCTAGGTACCTAAATGGTTTGAGAGTTTCCATCCAAGAAGAAATTAGTTTCGTTAAATTGGAGAACATTGAAGAGGCTTATCAATTTGCATTGAAAGTTGAGGAGAAATTGAACAAAAGACATGAGCAAAGACAAAGAGGTGGAGGTGGTAGATTTCCTAGAGGAAGAGGTAGATCTTATGGTGAAAATAGTAGATTTGAACCTGAAAAGACAAATTTGGATAAAGGCATGACCAGGTGGAAGGGTGAAATTTCATCTAGAGGTAGAGGCAGTAACTACCGAGGTGGTTATAATAGAGGTGGTTTTCAAGGAACTTGTTACAATTATGGAGAAGACAGACATAGATCATTTGAGTGTACACATGCAAGTAAGAAAGTCAGTAGGAGTAGAAATACTTTGGTGCAAGAAGAGTCACCGAATGAACCTGAGAAGGAAAATAACTTGATGGTAACAAGAGCACTTTGGAGTGAAGGTAAAAAGGAAGATCTGGTAAGGAAATTTTTTTTGAAGACCAGATGTAGAGTTTTTGATGAAGTTTTGAAGGTAATCATTGACAATGGTATCTTAGAGAACTTGGCATCTGAGGAAATGGTTAAAAAGTTGCAGTCGAAAAGGTTGGAGCATCTGAAGCCCTATCAAATTTCATGGATCAAAGATGAGCATACACTCTTGGTAAGTGAACAAAGTTATGTGAATTTGAAAATTGGAAAGTAATATGATAAGGTGTTATGTGATATCATGCCTATGGATTGTTGTCATATTTTGTTGGGTAGACCTTTGCAATATGATAGACATGCTATATATGATGGGAGATTGCATAAGTATACTATTTGGGCTAATGGAAGAAGACAAGTTTTGTTACCTTTGATTGAAGAACCTGTTAGTAATGTTTGTACATTTGTGAAAGTTTTCTTGATGGAAGGAAGAAAGTTTGTTAAGGATTTGAAGAAGAATGATGTATGTTTTGTTGTGATTCCTAATAAACTGAGTAAGAAAACAAAGGATAGTGTCCCTAAGGAGATTGATAAGTTACTCACTGAGTATAATTAAATTATTTATGATAATGTACCTGATGTTTTTCCACCGAAGAGAAGCATTGATCATTACATGGATCTAATCCCTGGAGCTAGTTTACCGAATAAGGCACCACATTGGTTGACACCTACCAAGAATTAGCAATTGAACCGACATATTCAAGAATTGTTGCAAAAAGGTTTGATTAGAGAAAATTTGATTCCTTGTGTAGTACCTATTGTATTGGCACCTAGGAAGAATGGAGAATGGTGAATGTGTATTGATTCCAGAGCAATCAACAAGATAACAGTGAAATATAGGTTTCCTATATTGAGAATGGATGACATAATGGATAGTTTGACTGGAGAAAAGTATTTTACCAAAATTGATTTGAAAAGTGGGGATCATCATATCAGAATCAGAGAAGGTGATGAGTCAAAGAATTATTTCAAGACAAAAGAAGGTTTGTATGAGTGGCTGGTTATGCCTTTTGGTTTAACTAATGCACTGAGTACTTTTATGAGGTTGATGAATGAAGTTTTGAAGAAATTATTGGGTAAGTTTGTGATTGTATACCTTGATGATATTCTGATATTCAGTAAGACCAGATAAGAACATTTGTTGCATGTTAAACAAGTATTGCAGAGATTGAAAGAGGAAAAGTTGTTGATAAATCTGAAAAAGTGTTCTTTCATGAAAGAGGAGATTGTGTATTTGGGATTTGGGATTTCAATTGATGGTTTGAAGGTGGATCCTGAAAAGGTTGAAGCTATTTTGAATTGGCCTACACCTAAGAATGCTAGTGAGGTAAGATCATTTCATGGTTTGGCAAGTTTTTACCAAAAGTTCATTAGGAATTTCAGTTCAATTTGTAATGCTATGACTGAGACTATGAGAGGAGATAAAAGAGAATTCAAGTGGACACATGGAGCTAATAAAAGTTTTGAGACTTTGAAGTAGAAGGTTGCTGAATTTCCTATTTTAGCATTGCCTGATTTCAATAAAGTATTTCAAGTGGAAGTGCAATAGGAGTTGTGTTGAGTCAAGAAGGTAAACCTATTGCTTTCTTTAGTGAAAAGTTGAATTATGCAAAAAGGAAATACTCTGTATATGATCAATAATTATATGCTATTGTTCAAGCACTCAAGAAATAGAGACATTATTTGATACTGGGTGAATTTGTTTTGTATACCGATCATAAGGATTTATAATATTTGGGTAGTCAGAATAAGTTGAATTAAAGACATATGAAATGGGTTGAGTATTTGCAGAGTTATACATTTGTGATAAAGCATAAGAGTGGAGTCACTAACTGAGTTGCTGATGCATTGAGTAGAAGGAGATCTTTGATGACCGAGATGAAAATTGAATTTCTTGGCTTTGATGACATGAGAGATTCTTATGAATTTGATCCCAATTTTTCTGAGCCATGGAGAAAGTGCAAAGCACCTATTCAAGATCAATCGAGTACTAAATGGGAAGAATATTTCATTCAAGAAGGTATGTTGTTTAAAGGTATTCAGTTGTATATACTAAGAGGACCAATGAGAACTAATTTGATAAAAGAGAAACATAGTAGCGGTTTGGCTGGACATTTTGGTGTTGATAAAACATTGAATTTTCTTAAGGAGAAATACTTTTGGCCACAGTTATATAAAGATGTTCAGAAATTTGTGAAAAGTTGTGGAATTTGTCAAGTTGCAAAAGGAGTAAGTCAGAATACTGGATTGTATACACTGATTTCCATTCCTGAGAAACCTTGAATTGATATCAGTATGGATTTTGTCCTTGGCTTACCAAAGATAGTAAGAGGTAATGATTCTATATTTGTTGTTGTGGATAGATTTTCTAAAATGGCACATTTTATATCTTGTAGAAAGAGATAAGATGCAGTACATATAATAGATCTTTTCTTTAAGGAAATTGCAAGATTGCATGGATTATCGAGGAGTATTATCTCTGACCGAGATAGTAAATTTGTTGGATACTTTTGGAAGACCCTTTGGAGAAAGTTTGGAACTGATTTGAAATATAGTTCTACATTTCACCCACAGATCGATGGATAGACAAAAGTTGTGAATAGAAGTTTGGGAAATCTTTTTAGATGTTTAGTTGGAGGCACACCAAGTAATTGGGATTCTATGTTGGCACAAGCAAAGTTTGCATACAATAATTTAGTGAATAAGAGTACTGTAAAAACACCTTTTGAGATTGTAAATGGCATACAACCAAGAGGTATATCAGATTTGAGGGATATTGTTGATGAAAGAAAGAGAAGTGTTGAAGGAGTAAAATTTGTTGAGTACACGAAGACATTGCATGAAGATGTGAAATATAAGTTGGAGAAAAGTAATCAGAAATACAAAGATAGAGCTGATAGATCAAGAAGACATAAGAATTTTGTAGTCGATGATGAAGTAATGGTTCATTTGAACAAAGACATATTTCCTATTGGAACATATGGGAAGCTGAAAATGAAGAAGTTTGGACCTTGTAAGATTTTGAAGAAATTTGACAGTGGTAATGCTTATGAGATTGAGTTACCCGATGACATGGATATATCACCTATTTTCAACATTGATTATTTGTATGAGTATCATGAGTCAAATGAAGAAATGACAGTACCGAATGATTATCCTAAGAAATAGACATAAAAAGTTGAGCAAATTTTGGAGCAAAGAATTGGTAGAAGTACAAGAGGAAAATAGTATATGGAATATCTGGTAAAGTGGAAGAATAGACCGATTGAAGACAGTTCATGGATTTCACAATTTGAGTTGGATGTAGCTTAGATCGTACATGTTTCATGATTCAGATAATCATTCTCAAATAACCCCAGGTGTCTGATGCAAAAGCATCTTGGGTCCTTGGCAATCTCGTGTCACCAAAAACATGTTTATGTTTTCTCTGTGTTGCTCGGTTCCTACTTTGATTGAGTTGGTTTGGTGTTGCTCGGTTTACTTTGTTTACCAATTTTGGTTGGTTATCTCTCTGAAACTCAATGAATTTCCCTAGCACTCGGTGATGCTTGTTTGGTGCTAGGTTATCCTTGCTTACCAAGTTATTTATTTTGGATTTTTGTTGAGGCTGACTCTTGAAATTAATTTTGGTCATAGATTTAATGATGGTATCTATCATTGGGAAGCATGTGGACCTAGATCTAGTCGTTCCTTCTGTTGATGGTAGATCTGAAGGTTGACTTGTTTGCTAGCCTCTTGTATAAATGTAGTTGTTTGGTTAGAGTTTTAGGGGTAAGTTTTGGATAGAAGATAGAAGCTAGAAGATTAGATATTATTGCCAAATATTTGCATGTTGGAGGACTTCTGTACTTGATTGTAATATCTATCCTAAATAGGGAAGGCCTTATAGCCTAGCATGTATGAATCAATTGAGTAAATATATGAAAGTTATATGCATTCTCTCTCTCACTTGTGTGTTTGTGGCTTCTGGGTGTGATCTCTACAAGGTAGATCTAGTTAGGGTGTGCCTTTGGCCCCTCTCCCCATCCTCCCTTGTGTCACTTCCCCAGTTATTTGCAATTTTTTTGGTGTATCCTCTTGTTTAGTTTGGCCAGTAGGATAAAAATCTTCTGCATAAGTGTCATCCTCTAGCTGCTTAGTGTCTTATATATGAATAGGCTCTTCAATTTGCCTTTGTGCAATAACATCAACATCATCATTGTGTACACCTTTACCTCTTCTTGTGACACCTTGCTTGAGAATAATTGCAAGTGTAGTTTGCTCTACTTCAAATTTGGACTTCAATATTTTAGTCCATTTTTTCGTGCTCTCTTCATCAACTTGTTGGAGTTTACCTTGTAACATATTCATTGCTCTTCCTTTAATCTTTTTTTTTTTGCATACTTCATCATTTCTTCAATTTCTTGAACAGATAAATTTGGCATTTCCAAAATCAATGATCTCTCTCTCATTTTATTTTTGGTGTGCAAGGCATAAGTCCACCTTGTTGAGATCTTATCATATAATTCCTTAGGAATATAAGTCAAATTCAACTAGAAATCTCTCAAATTTAATCATCATGCTGATGATTGCCTCTTCCAGTTTGTCTTGATCCTCAGTTTCCATGCGTACATATCTATTTATTTTATGGTGACCCAGTCCTCCCTTTTCTTTTATTTCCTTTACAATCTCATCATTAGACTATGATTTATTTACAACCACCTTGAATTTACTGTTATCCTCCTCATCTAAATCTATATCATCCTTATTTCTTATCAATTTTCTCCTTTTCTTAGGTAGCTCGGTAGAAGCTTGAGTACCTCTTTTCTTCTGATAGGTCTTGGTCGATGTTGGCCTTGTAATTTTAGCAACTCCACATTTCAAAGATAGGGAAACACCTATAGAGGACCTTGTCCTTGCTTGTGTGGGGTTTTAGGCATGTTTCCTCTTGCCTTTTATTTCCTTTGCTGATTCTTCTTGTATCTCCTTGTCTGACTCATTCTCTTCCTCTTCTTCACTATTATTGATCAATTTTTGTTCCTCAATTTCCTCTTAAACTAACTTCTCTGCTTCTTCTTCACCGAATTGTTTTTCCAATGTGTCCATCATTTTATTTGATTTTCTTCCTACTTTGACTCCAACCAAATCCATTTTTATTTGCTTCCTCATAGGTGCAAAATCTTGTTGCACTATTATCCTTAGCTTCTACAAGAAGTTCCTTTATTGACCTAGTTGCTCGGTCAATGTCAAGTTCATAGCCCATTGGTGAAAACCATGAAGTCCTCAGTTCAACTACCTTTATGAGAGTGGAGTTGGTGTCCAATAGAAAAAAAAATTCATCCTTATATATCTCCACCAACTGTGATGGTATTCTTCTTCTTTTATGCATTCTCTCCTTAAATTTCCCAAAGTAGTCATCTATGACTGGTTCAAAGTTCTGACCTAGACTATTTATGAGTTCATTGATTTGCATGATGGTTGGTTTTTTTACATCCCATTGCACATCACCTATTGAGGGAAATGAATTCTACAATTAGAAAAATATTCATACTAGTAGGGATCCAAACTTGCATGTGTTGGACTTAGCAACTTGGATCATTCTCATGTTCTCCTCTAGTTTCCTCAACATGAGCTCGATAAGGTCTAGTTGAAGTCCTTCCTTCACAGTCTTATATTCTATGTCAACAGTTCCACAAGGAACACTATTCAATCTAATAGATTGGAATACCTTGGCAGCAATCACATATGCTCTGAATCTAGTCTTAGGATCATTGGTTGTGTTGATCTACATACCTCTATCATCCAACTTGGCTCCAGTCAAAGAAATTTGAGGACCAATTTTGTTTTGAAATTGTTGAATTAAAGCATTAGCAAGCTTGTGGAAGGAATCAATGCAATAAGGAGGAAAAGAACAATAACATTGCAAATATTTATCTCAAAAGGTTATAGTAAACAACTTTGTCATAAACCTATAGTCATGAGACAAATCACTACACAAGGTTTGAAAAGTTTTAACATGAGTCACAGGATCACCCTTACCATTATAAGTCTCAAGATGAGGAATCTCAATAATTTGTGGAATAACAACTTAGATAATATCACATGTAGGAATGTTGAACTTGGATTGAGTCAATGAAGAAAGTTGTTTTTGCAAAGAAGAAATGGTTTGATCTAATATTTTAATGGTAGAATCAGTAGAAGAAATGATAGGAGGGGAAACATTAGAAATATTAGGAATATTTTTTAAAACAAGGGGAATGGTTGGATATGAAAAAGGAACACTATATTAAGTAGGCATAGATTAAGGAAATGAAACACATGAAACACTCGTAGGAATAGAAGGAAGAATAGGATCAGGGAGACTCACATGTATAGGATTGGAAGGTTGGATTGAAGTTGTGATGAGAGGTGGAGCATAAATGGAGATACTAGGAATGGAAGTAGAGAAAGGAAAAGATATTTCAACACTTTTAGATGGGGAACATAACCTAATTCTTGAGAGATTTTTGTAAGAGGTTTGATATTGGAATCAATGAGATGAGAAATGCTACGCAAAAGGTGAATACCATGTTCATCATTATGAATAAGCTTCCTTAAACCTTATATAATAGAAAGATTTTTAGGATTATGATTCTCCTTAGCTAACCAATGTTCCAAATTTTTAAATTCATGAGTAAGATTTTGGACTTGGGTGGGAGGAACTCTTAAGACTTCATCATGATAAGAATTAGAAGATTTTTTTCTCTATGACAAGATTGGTATCATTAGGATTCACGTTGGTTTCATAAATATTCCTAGGAAAGAAGGGAGGTTTAGGATCAAAAGAACCCATGAGTCTATGACTTATTCTAACCAAAATACTATAGGTTGGACTCAAAATGATAAAGCTCATACAATTTGAAACAATGTAGAAAAAATGTAATGTACATAGAGAATATCACAATGCATACAAAGTAAAGCTAGATATGCAAGAAAATCTAACACTAAATGAACCTATAACCAAAACAAATAATGCAAAGAAGATCTAACTACCAAATCAAGAAGCATGCAAAAGGAGAATATAACACAAAGATCAATGGAAGAAAATGTAACAAGTTAGGTTTGCCAAAATGTATATGGTGAACCTAAAATCATGTAAGGGAAATCCAACACCAAGATCAAAAGAGGAAACATAATACAACAGTCTCACCAAAATGTATATGTTGAAATGGTGATCAATGGTAAACCACCAAGTCACACATATACATTGGAAGGGGCCCTAAAATATGATCCATGTGGACTAAATCTAATTATCACAACCCAAGTAGATGAAGGGATGCTAATGCATGATCTAGTCTAAAAGGATGTGTGATTTTAGGGTTCTTTCCATCTATGTGATAATGTAGGGATAGAAATGTAATATATATGCATGTAAAGTAAAGTAAATTAAATCTCATGCAATGATGGATAACAAGATATCATATATAGTGTATCAAAGTAAGTGCTACAAAGGAATAAGGATGATGAAGTACTCACCTTGAGGGCTAGTAGAGGAAGCAACTTTACATCTACAAAAACCCTTTCAGACTGTGTCATAACTGGAAACATATTAGGATCTAGAAACCTAAAGGTTGTGAATGTTGGCTTTCCAAATCTCAATTCTATAGGAATAGGTCCAAACAGGTTCAACCTCTACCTAGTATAGGTCAAAATAGGTTTGACCTGTACCCAAGAGGTCTAAAACTGAAGATCTTAGGGCTACAATTGATATTGTATCCTCAAATCTATAAATTTGAATATGTAGCTCTACAAATTTGCACTTGTACACAAGAAATGGGATTTTTTTGGGGGAAAGGGGCTTGTCTTGGTCAATCCCCTATATAGTAATTAACCTTGAAATAGAAGCATGTAAAAAAAGATAAATTTAAATATTCACCTTGCTTGTCAAACCTTCGTGGATGGATACAAATCTGCTATATCCACAAAGATGTATACTTTCTTGATTGAATGTTGCATTGTATAATGTAGGATGTTTTCATGAATGTAATAGATCTACACTTTCAAAATCATAATTCATGGATGTATGTATACTTGATGAGCTTGGATGGAGAAGGAGAGGAAATAATAATGGATGTGGATCTTCTTGCTGAATTAGGAATTCCTCTACTAATCCATCATGGGAGAGAAATTCAAAAAATCAATAGAAGATTTTCCTTGGAATGGATGGATAGATGATAGCCTTGAAATCTTGGAGCCAAATCCTAGCTTGCTTTCTAGAATTCAACAAAAATATCTTTAATTCACCTTGAACTTGATTGCTTTCATGTAGTGGAAGTTTTATTGTAATGAGATGTGAAAATGAGAGGAAGAAGCCTCCTTTTATAGTGATTTCAGAGTCCAAATTCATGAAGGCAGGCTCCATTGGGATGGAAAATAAAAAACACTTTGCATTTGGGTCCAAAACCCACCAAAATTCATCCCCTAAGGTATAGATCAAAATAGGTTCGACCTATACTTGAAAGTGTAAATTTCAAGGCAAAATTTGCAAGATTTAAGAAGTGTAAAGAGTTTCAGGAAAAGTGGGAAAATCAAGAATAAATACATCCAAAATTGAGGAGATCACTAAAATGGGGCCCAATATATCTAGACCTTGTAAATTAATGGGTGCTAAATTTTTAGGACTATACAACTATTAATACACCTTGGTATGAAGACATAGCTAACTACTTAGCAACTAACAAGATCCCTCCTCACTTTTCACCAGAGGAGAAGATATTGCTAATTGAGAAAAGTTTTAACTTTTCTTGGATAACTGACTACTTATTTTACAAAGGACCAAATTAGGTTATGAGAAGATGTGTCAAATAAGATGAAACTAATGACATTTTGCATGCATGTCACTATGATCCTTGTGGAAGTCATTTTGCAGCCAAAAGAACAACAATGAAGATATTGACTACATGATATTATTGGTTTACTTTACATAAGGATGCAACTTAATAAAATAGGAAATGTGATAGGTGACAAAGGATAGGAAGGTCTACCAAGTCAGATGATATGTTGTTATACCCTCAGGTGTTTGTAACACCATTTAATAAATGGGGATTGGATTTTTTTGGCCCCATTTATACTCCATCAAATTGTAAGTCATATATTCTAGTATGTATTGACTATGTCAAAAAATGGGTTGAATCCAAACCAATGAAACATGCAAGGGATAATAAAATTATAGAATTCTTGTATGAGGAAAGCTTTACCAGGTATGTAGTACCAAGAGAAATTGTAATAGATTAGGTGGCACATTTCATCTCAAACTTGATAATAGCCTTGGTGAATGAATACGCATCATAAATATATAATCCCCTCTCATATCACTACCTCTATAGTATTATTTATGTTTCTCAAGAAAAATTTCTTTCATCTCATCCCAAATATCAACATTGTTCATACATAATCTCATGAAACATCTTAGTGAAAATTCTTTCATGTAGTAGAAAATAATTTAAGCCTATGAGCATCAGTAGTATAATCATAGCTTCTACAAAGGATCTCAAAATCAAATAGAAAAGTGTTAGGATCATATATTACTAGCTCAAAAAAATTATGAAGGACTAAGGTAGGTATGTTCTTGATGTTGTCAACTTCATTATGGTCAGTGATAGGAAATGGAAAGGTTGGATGATTAGGTTGATTCCAGGTAGCCATTCTTTCTTGGTAAACTATAAGAGAAAGAGGATTCTCAACAAGTGGTTAAGATAAAGGATCTTTAGAGGATGATGTGATAGTTAAAGGGGAAAATACATTAGTAAAAGGATTTATCTCAACTTCATCAGGTAGCTTATGGGGTTTGTTTTCAAAGTTTGGTTTGTTAGGGAGGAATCTTCCAAAAGCATCCCTTCTTTTACCCCTATGCATACAGTTATTTACTCAATTTCCAATATAATCTATTAGCATTAAGTTATGTTTGTCATTAGTGACAACACTTATTCAGATAGTGTTTACTGAGCAGACAGGACAGTGTTTACCGAGTGCCAGCATGGTAAATAGGGAATTCAGTTTCTACCGAGTGACACTATACCTACCGAGTCTCCAGTATATACTGAGTTTGAAACTATGACCGAGTGATTAGTATGGACTGAGTCTCCACCTCTACCAAGAGCATGATGATGCTGAGTAACACAGTGGACGTCGAGTATCAAAAAGTCACCGAGTTAGTTTGCAGTAACCGAGTCACTATATTTGGGCCGACTCAATAATATTTGTGTTTGTTTGTTTGAGAGCCGACTTTGTAATTATTTTGTAATTGTTTGGATTGATATATAAACAATGTCTTGTATCATATCCAAAGTGTGTGCAAGAAAAAAATAAGTATATGTGAAGGCAGAGATAAGTGAATTACAAAGGGCTACAATAGTATAAGGAGTAGCAGAGACATATCTATCATAGAAGGTGATCAGTACATCAGAGAATCTCAATCAGCAAGTACAGTTGCAATTAAGAGATCTACTATTTCATCCTAACAGGTGAATCAGCCCCAAATCCTTTAACCAGGTAGACTTAACAGTCTTTGTAAAATCTCTTAACCGAGTGCATACTTCATTGTATGTTTGTAAATCCTCTAACAAGGTGGACCTAGCAGTCCTTATTGCTCCTAACAGGGCAGATCATCAGAAGTGATCATTGTAAGCCTTAACCGGCCAACTTTATACTACAGTATTGAAGTTTTGTGGGTATCATCCCCACCCCAGTTTTACTTTCTATTTGGAAGGTTTCTGGGTCACCAAATCTGTGTGTTTAAAGTGTTATGAATGTTTTATTCTCTCAATTATTCATGCATGTAGTTGACTTGTTGATCTAAATGTTATTTGGAATATGGTTAAGATCTGAATTTGTTAAAAGTTTTGAAGTTACTGATTCACCCCTCCCCTCTTAGTAACTTGGCTAGTCTTGAATATTTCCAACAATTGGTATCAGAGCTCTGTGGTTCTCAGGATAAATTTTGACAGCTTGAGTAAAGATCCAGGACAATGGAGATATTCAGACTCAACAAATCAATTGAAAATGAAAAGCTAGATCTGGAAATGGCCATAGCTCAACTTAAGAAAGCAAAGGAGCATCTTTCCCAATCCCTAAAAAGAAGGAAGGAACTTGCAAATCAGATGAATGATCATCAATATGTTGAAGAAAAGATTGAAGATTTTTTCCCTTCAAGTAGCTCAGATGAAGCAAGCAATGCAATCAAAGAACTTCTAGAAAAGAATGGATCTCTGCAAGAAGAAGTAAGAAAATTGAAAAGAGAACAAGAAATTCAGTCAACAAGATTTTGTGAAATCTTGGAACAAAGAAACAAGATGAAAGATGAAATAGATGGAAAGAACAATGAAATCCAAAATCAAACTCTTCAACTAGAAAACCTTATTGATCAGATCTCCAATGCAAATGAAGAAAATGAAAATATAAGAGAGGAGCTGAGATCTGAAAAGCAAATCAGTTTAAGATTGGTGAATGACCTTAACACTGAAAGGCAAATCAATGAGAGAATGTTGAAATCTCAAGAAGATATGAATCAGCTATATGAACAAAACCTTCATAGGCAAAAAGGAAAAGCAGGACTTGGATACAAAGAAGAAGGTGAATCCTCCAAACAAGGTACTCAAAAGAATCAGAAACCTACTTGTAATCACTATGGCAAAATTGGTTATACTTCAAACAAATGTTGGAGTAATGGAAAAGCAAAATTTAATGGAAAATGCTACAATTGCAATCAGCATGGTCATAAAGCAAATGAATGCAAGGAGAAACTGAGATTTAAAGTCAAATGTCACATATGTAACAAACAAGGTCACAAGGCATCAGAATGCAGATCTAAAACACCCAATCCAGCAGAACAAATTGTAAAAGCAATATTTGGTTGGGATTACAACACTTGGTGTAGATGTCATTACTGTGATGAATATGGACACATTGGCAAAAATTGTGTAAGGCATCACTTGAGAAAAAGGGAAACTACCATAAGATGTTATAAATGCACTAAGCTTGGTCACATAGCTAAAAATTGCATGAATTTAGGCAAAGTTGAAGATGAAAAGAAAGCAAAAGTAGATAGCATCAGGAAGTAGATGAGACAACAATGGATTCCTAAATCTACCGAGCAAACCAATCCTAGTAATGAAGTCACTCATGAAGAGGGTGGCTCTATCAATTCCAACTAAGTCTTCAAGGAAGCACTAGAACTGTATCTCCACAGACAAATTCCAAACAGTTCCTGAATTGAAAGAAAGAAAGATCCAAATCAGTTGCAAGATACAGTAGGATCACAGGAAGGTCGATATTAGTTACAACCGAGCAAGGTCGAAAGTAACCTAATTTCATGTGGTTACTGAGTAAGGTCGGAGCAATATGAATTCATACATTCATTGAGTTGCAAGTAATTAATGCATAATGGATGACAGTCTATACCCTAATTCCTCCTGAGCATTAATGACAATTTTTTTACAAAAAGTGTGAAATCAAGTTCATTCTTCACCGCAAATATCAACAGAGAGATTTCTCAGAGTAATCAACTGATTCAGAGAAAATTTGCAGTGAAATTTTTTAAAGAATTTATTTGTTTGTCAAGCCACCATGGCATCATCCAGTACTAAAAGAAAGAAAGGTTTGGAAATGTTAGCTCATGGAAAATGGGAAGCACCAGATTTCAAACTCATGCCGGTGATTGCAGAAGCCCTATACCCGAGTGGAGCTCAATCACAGATTCCCCTAAGGTACTTCTTGTAAATGACATTCATAGTCATTTTATGTGTACAATTCAAGAGCTTGGAACCCTAGAGATAGATGTTGTTCATGATGAACTGTGTGTTGATGGTGTTCTCAAACCGGAACATAAACATTTGGAAGATAAGGGTTTAGTTCACATCACCCACTTGCCTCGGAGTTTCCAGGTAAAATGGATTAGATACATTCTAAGCTGAGTGCATGAAGGTAAAATTTGGCTAGAGCAACCAGTAAATATAACCAAGAAGATGATTCACCGAATCACTAGTCTTCCCATGCTTGACAAGGCTAAATCTACTAAAACCCTAGGTCAGGTAGAGCTAGAAAAGAAAACCCTAGCTGAGTGGGGTGGTAGAGGTATGAAAATAAGTAGTATTACCGATGTAGAACTAAAGTTTGGCACATATATCATAGCTCACAAGATATATAGTTCAAGTCGGCAGAATAGTCTTTCATGTGAAGCAGTTGACCTAGCTTACAAAATTGTGAAGAACAATCTGTCTTATGACCTTGCAGATTTGTTGTTGAATCAATTCAAGAAGAATATGGAAAGCATCCAAACATCAAAGAAAAATTCATGTAAGTTTGGCTCGTTGTTGGTTTGTTTATTTTTTCTATGTTCAAAAGTTTTTCCCATCTAAAGGCACGGTAGTATGGAGAAAGGAAGTGTCTATTCTTTATCAGATAAATGAGTACATTACAGAAATGGGTGATAATTTTGCAAGCATAATGGATAACTATTTTGAATCTTTTAAGGAGAAGATGAATAATAGATTCTGGATTCCACTAAAGTTGGTGGAAGATTATAAAGATGATGTTTGTTTCATGGTTGATTGTGATAGAGTATATATTCAGGCAGTAAGGCCTAGGATTGTATGGGTGAAACCTCTTCCTTATGAGGTAAATATTGATGAGACAAAGGATATAATTGAAGCCCTAATAAATCAACCTATTAATCCAAAGGTTCCATACTTTGGAACATATGAGGAAGCTAAGGTAAGAATTGAGCTAAGAATAAAGCTCCCACAGGCGGTTAACAAAGGTAGAAAGAGGATGGCCAAGATGAAATCTACCACACCTCTAATGTTAACCAAAGGCAAAGGAGAGGATATCATAGAAGAAGAAGAAAAGGATGAGAGTAAAGAAGAACAAGTGCCTGTAAAGAAGAAAGGAAAGGTAACTATCACCAAGGAACCCGAGCAACCCATTGCAGTATTCACAAGGAAAAGATCAAGGGGCAAGGCAGGTAAAGTTAGTGATGATATTGTACTCAAAAATCCTCCTCCCTCATTAGAAGAAAAGATTAAGAATTTGAGAGAAGGATCTGGAATTGCAAATCTCAAATCTCTCAAATATGAAACAAGATCAGAGGCAAAGCAGTAGGAAATTGAAGATGATGTTATTGAGAAAATGGGAAAATGGAAATACTCACCTAAAGACATGGCTTCTCAAATCCCAGGATTTTTATTAAACCAAGTCAAGTTGAGATGGTCCAATGCAAGGTAAACTGTCAAGGACATATATGCTCAAACCTTAAGACAATTGATGCCAAGTTTGAAAAAAGCTGAAATTAATAAGGCATTGATAGAAAATGAGAATAAGATGACACTAAAATTCAACAGTTGTTTGATTTTGATCAAAGATATAGAGTCAGTTGTGAAAAGTGCAGAATCTACTTGGAAAAACATCTATCATCTTCACAAACTGAGTACTAAAACTGTGGTAATTAAAGATATTGAAGATGACAGTGATGAAGAAGAAGAAGAAGCAGTTCAGTTAGATAATGTTGAGGTAGAAGAATCAGAGGAAGAAGCTACCAAGGAAGGCAAGCAGAATGATGAGGAAGATGATCTAGTTCGGATAGTTGTAGAGGTGATTGCCTCACTTCCTCACTCTCCAGTAAAAATTGCTACATCTAGCTCGGAGATAGCTTCAAGTGTGATTGTGACAACTCCCTCAGATACATCAAATGTCCAATCATCACTAGCACAACTCAATGTATCGATGACAAAAGTGGTTACCATATCATCCACTAAGCTTCAGCCTCCTTCTTCCATCGAGTTGCAGTCTCCTGCACCTTCTTCAGTTTTAAGTTTTTCCTCTATAAGTACTTCTGATTCTTCAGTTGCAAATACTTTAGTTTTGGGTTCATTGAGTATTCCAGTTAGTATTCCATTAGTTGGAAGTTTATCAATTTTCACTGCAAGTCCTACTGTGTCTACAATAATTTCTACTACAAAGGCATTAAGTATAAAGACTCAACCGAGTACAAAATTTTTGAGTAAGAATATAGAAGAGGACATAGATTTAGATGAAAAGATAGAGATTCCCCAACTGGACTTTGCAAACCTCACAGCAGACCAAATGCAAATGGTTGGTGAACTCTTCAGAAGAAGGCAAAGCAAAAAAAGCTAAAAGAGGAAAGAGATAAGGAATATAAGATCATTGAGGATGCCAAGAATATTTTGACAGAGGCTATAGGTGTTGAGGTTGATTCCTCTCAACACATTTTTTTGTAGTTGCTAGAAGCAGTTAACAAGTTCAATGAGGATTCTTCTAGATTAGATAAGTTTCTTGAGAAGGCTGAGAAGAAGTTTGATAATAAAGTGCTTGAGCACATTGCTCAGTAGATAGCTATCAATCAGGCAGAGTTATATTCAGTTTTGACTAACATTGAGTCCTCCTATTCCAAGGTAACATCACTTTTTGTCAAGGTATGTAATGTTGCTGAGTTCTCAAAGGAGATTAAGGACAAATTAAATAAGATTGATGAGGATCTAAAGGTCAGTGCACAAAAGTTGCAACTTGAACCTAGTTCAAGCTCTGCACATCATATGACAATTAGACTCCTATCTGATAAGCAGTTAGAGTTATTGAGAGAAGATGCAAGGATCAGGACAACACTGTTAGATATTCAGAGTATGATCCTTCCTATCATGGCTACAATGTAGAAGCACATTGCTCAATCAAAAACATTGATCCATGACAATTAGTTTTCTATTGCAGATCATATGATTGAACTCTCTACGGAAGTCCAAGTTGCACTCCATACGTGCAAGATTCTGCAAGAGGATTGGGATAGAACTCTAGCATTAATAAGTAAGGTACATTCTAATTTTCTCTCACATTTTGGTATCTCTATGTAAAATATTTGTATATACACCTTTGGCATTATTGTCAAAAAGGGGGAGAAAGTATATAAGATATGTGCGATATGAAAGGGAGAGAAAGTATATGAGAGAAATAGGAAATATAAGTATGAGGTGAAATAAGATATTTTACTGTATGGGGGAGTCATAAAATGTATATACAGCAGATTGACAAGATAAATTTTGAAAAATCAAAACCAAATCAAAAATGAGTATCAGCATGATTGTGTATATAAGTTTTGGGCAATAAGTGTTTTTGTCACTAATGCCAAAGGGGGAGATTGTTGGCATTAAGTTATGTTTGTCATTAGTGACAACACTTATTCAGACAGTGTTTACCGAGCAGACAGGATAGTGTTTGCCGAGCAGTGTTTACCGAGTGCCAGCATGGTAAACAGGGAATTCAATTTCTACCAAGTGACACTATACCTACCGAGTCTCTAGTATATACCGAGTTCAAAACTATGACCGAGTGATTAGTATGGACCAAGTCTCCACCTCTACCGAGAGCATGATGATGCTGAGTAACACAGTGGACACCAAGTATCAGAAAGTCACCGAGTTAGTTTGCAGTAACCGAGTCACTATATTTGGGGTGACTCAATAATATTTGTGTTTGCTTGTTTGAGAGCCGACTTTGTAATTATTTTTTAATTGTTTGGATTGATACATAAACAATGTCTTGTATCATATCCAAAGTGTGTGCAAGAAAAAAATAAGAAGTATATGTGAAGGCAGAGATAAGTGAATTACAAAGGGCTACAATAGTATAAGGAGCAGCAGAGACATATCTATCATAGAAGGTGATCAGTACATCAAAGAATCTCAATCAACAAGTACAGTTGCAAGTAAGAGATCTACTATTTCATCCTAACAGGTGAATCAGCCCCAAATCCTTTAACCGGGTAGACTTAACAGTCTTTGTAAAATCTCTTAACCAAGTGCATACTTCATTGTATGTTTGTAAATCCTCTAACAAGGTGGACCTAGCAGTCCTTATTGCTCCTAATAGGGCAGATCATCAGAAGTGATCATTGTAAGCCTTAACCAGCCAACTTTATACTACAGTATTGAAGTTTTGTGGGTATCATCCCCACCCCAGTTTTACTTTCTATTTGGAAGGTTTCTGGGTCACCAAATCTGTGTGTTCAAAGTGTTATGAATGTTTTATTCTCTCAATTATTCATGCATGTAGTTGACTTGTTGATCTAAATGTTATTTGGAATATGGTTAAGATCTAAATTTGTTAAAAGTTTTGAAGTTACTGATTCACCCCTCCCCTCTCAGTAACTTGGCTAGTCTTGAATATTTCCAACAATAATCATCTAATGGACTGAAAACATTAGTGGAACTTATGATCAACTAAGCCTTAGGAAATATTAAAATTTTGAACAAAATTTAATAATTCAAATTCTGTGACTTCAATAAGTTTCCAGTTTGACACCATCCTCATCAACAATGCCAAAAATATTGGACTTCTCTAATGGTTCAATAACTAGGTTTATAAAACCATGAATTAAGGACTAGAAATCCATACTAAAAATCTATTTCTTCATTATGAAGACTTATTTTTATGTCAATCCAAGAATGTGAAACTTGAAAGGGTGCAATTTTGTATGTGCACTAAGAAGTAATCAAAGTCACACTTACTTTAAATGGAATAAAATGATTGTTGGAAAGTAAAGTACTAGAAAGGAAATAACATAAATACTAAACATGCATCAACAAATAATCTTAGTGGAACAAATTAAAAAAACATAGTATTTAGCAAATAGACAAGGAACTACTCTATTTTGCCTTGGCTGCAAGAACAATCACATAATTAAATTCTAGTGATTACAGGAGCAAACAACTATTAGGACTGAATCTAACTACTAAATAAAAAATTGCTTACTTGAATAAAATGAATAGGATCCTCCTCAAGTGGGCCCCCTTGAGTGATTCTCCTACAACTTATCTTAGAAACAAGAGATTAGAGTAACATTTCATTCATTATGAACTTTGTTACAATGTAACAACAAATAAGACTATATTTCTTTAAATTAGTAAACTAAAAATAATATTACAACATTATGAAGTTCTAACCTCATAGAGGGACAAATGCATATTATTTATAGAAGGAAATCTTAACTGCTTCTAACTACTTATTCGATCCACTCCCAATAATCTAGAAGGGAACTACTTTATTCAAAGCATGAAAAGGGGGAGGAAGTTGTGCTTGGGTTGGACTTAGTTAGCTCAATCCTGCTCTAGAGAAGATCTAACACTAGAACTTCTTATATTTACTCAACTAACAAACACAAGCATTGAAGGGAGAGTTATCACTTCCATAATAAATTGAAATATTCAATCATTTGGCTTGTTCAATACTCTATCCCATTTGACTTCATCAGTGACCGAGCAATTGGCAGGAGTTTCTTCCACTTTCTAAGCTTCATTTGTAACTGTATCATGATGTTAGTGTGCACAAAACATTTGCATATTCATGATCACTTCAAAATAAAATTTATTCAATCACATGCAACATTAACATAGATATATCACATATTGGATTAATATTAACAAAATGGTTCCAAGGATAAGTTCATACATCCCATGCTTAAATTTTTTAAGGAAACATCATGAAAAGTATCAAAAAACATGTCCTAAACCCTTAATAATAGTAGAAGAAATATCATAAAGTTTAATGAAAATGAGCCATAAATTGATCTCATCATATATGAGATAATTTAAGGGTCAATGAAAATAAATTAAAATAACAAACTAATATAACCAAAATACTCTCGTACCTCTGATTGAGCTAAATGGAGGCACCCTACTCCATTGATTTATTTATTTGATGCATATATGTGGTATGCTATCCAAACACAACAAGGGGAATCCTTAAATGATTCCTAGATGGATGATGGACTAATCTAAAGTGAAATATAAATGAGAATATAAGTGCAAGCTAATGGATTTTAAATGAAAAAACTATGCTAAATATGACATGATACTAAACTATGAAGATGAAATGTGAAGTGAACACCAGTATTACCAATGAAAGTACTAAGATCTCTAAAATTATTTTAGCATAATAAAAAAGCACATATGATGGATATGAAAGGAATGAGGAGAGGCTCCTATTTATAGGACTTGGGGGGAATGGACAATTGAGATTAAATTTGAAATGAAGGGCTATGATACATTTGGATTGATGAAGTGGATGTCAAATGGGAAAGGGTAGTTGACCATGCAAGGTGATGTGTTGTTCACACATGCACTAGTACATTTGACATCATTTTTCTATGAAAATTATCAACCATTAATGAAAATGGTTTAGGTTGGTCGAGGTATAGAAGGAAAAATTTGTTTTTTTTTTAAACCATGCCCATGTTGGTCGAAATTTCCACCAATACCATGTCGGTCAAAATTTCGACCAACACGGGCATATTACTTTAAAAAAACATTTCAATTCTCATTTTCATTTTTACGGTTGCAGTGCACGAATTAGGATTTTCATTTCTAAGCTAAGGAGCAGAGCTTATTCCAGGTCGTGAAGAGCCCTACACCCGAGGTTAATAGCACATTTCATCATTTATCTTCTGTGGAGTTTGAGGTATCTTTTGTGTTTGCTATATTTCATTATGTACTGGATTGTCATTTTCTTGTCATCTCTGTTAGTAATATGTCGGTAGGTGATTGAATCAATAAGTATTCTTAGTGGTGACTACAATTTGACTAGGGTTTGTAAATGCTATGATCGAGAATTATGAAGGATGCAACTAGGGTTTAGGATGCAACATGACATTGTACATCTGGTATAACCAATGCATTTGTAGATTTAAGGCATTTGCAGATTTAAGGGACGCACATAAGAGAATTTTTGGCATGCTTAAACACAAATGCACATATCATTGTTTAGGATGCAGCATGACATTGTACATCTGGTATAACCAATGCATTTGTAGATTTAAGGCATTTGTAGATTTAAGGGATGCACGTAAGAGAATTTTTGGCATGCTTAAACACAAACGCACATATCATGTTTCACCTGCTAGGTCACAAGAGCATATACAAGATTCTTGATAAAATAGACAGCCAATGCATCCTATTGAAGGGAGAGAAAATAAAAAACAATAAAATAGAAATCAACAACAACACAGGAACCATAAAAATGATCAAGTTCCATAAAACTGTTGCCAGTAGCAGTTCAGTACTCAGTAGTGAAATCAATGGTTTGGCAATGTGCCAAACCCTAGACATCAAGTTTGAATACGAGCTCAAAGGTTTGTTTCTTTCAAAGTTCAAACACCCTGTAGGAGCAGAAATATATAGACATGAATTGGATTTCTTTGGAATTTCTAATTACCCAAACACAATCCCCAGTGAAATAAAAGGAATGATTCATATGTTTCAAGGTAATAATGCAGTAATTTGGGAAGAACATCTAAGTTATTTCATCAATACTACACATGAATATGAGACAGACAATGAGGATTCCATGATAAAATTGTTTGTGAATTCCTTAAAAGAAAGTGCCAAAGAATGGTACAAAAATATCCTAGACAGTGGTACTATTTCTTCATATTCATATTTCTTCTAAATAGTGTGATGACTATCCCAACTAGAGAATTATAACTTTATATTATAGGTTCTTCATGGCACCTTTCAACTTGTCCAATTATGGAAACTAGCTTGCCTAGGGCAGTTGTATCTAGTTGTGAGATTTTCATATCATATTTCTCTCAGTAAGAATAGTTGTGGCATAGGATCCTTCAACTGTTTGTGGACCCTTGTGGACCAACATGAGCCAGGCATTCTCCAATATTAGACCAGCTCTTCTTTGTCCCCTTGATGGAAGTCGAGTCAATCTTCTTTGTCACGAACGAGCATTCCTCTAATACTAACATTCCTTTCACTTCTCACTTCTCCCAACTCTAAGTGAAATTTGAATGTTTTATTGGCAATATTAAAGTCAAATGATTTCCCATTCTTTTTTAATTTCTCATGTTCCTATATAATATATTGACACCTTGTTTCCTAGAGTAGCCTTTTGGCTTTCTGTTATCTGCGATACCAAAGTTCTTGCTACCATATTTTAGGAACATCATTGATGAGACATTCATTTCACAACCCACTCATAAATTTTAATTTTTAAAGGTAAGAATTGAGGAACGTAGAATTGTGTGAAATTTAATGTTGATTTGAGGCATATATTATTAAATTTTTTTGGTAAGTTAGTTCAAACATTAGGTTTTTGGTATTATACATGATGACAAATGTGTGGCTGTAAATGCACACACACAGGCATTGACATTTCAATAGCTAGCAATATGGAGAGTTAATTTTAACATGATAAAGAGACTTCATGACACATAATATTATAAATACCTATTATAAGGGTAGCTTCGTAGCGTTTATAAATAGCTATTATAAAGGTATCTTCATAGTGTTATATTGAAACCAAAAAACATGTGACCATTCACTCTGGTGGAGATAATTGAGAACGTAAGACTATTATTCATATTTTTCTTATAGAGAATCATAGGTGTGCATGTATAGTTTTTTAGACAGTAAAAATTGACATTCAAATAAAAAGATATATTGATAGCAATGTAAGTGTTTATTGTTATACATATTCAAACATATACTCAGACATTTATATATGATAAAAATAGCTTATTCTTTTCTTTTAAATTGGTCTGAGTGTGTGTAGGGTGGGCAAAAGTTTAGCTTCTTAGACAAATATTCATTTTTTAGCTTTGTGAAGCTAACTTCTCTACTGAACCAAGTTTAGGATTTCCTACTTAAATGAAAATATTTGTTTGAAATCATTTTGTTATTTGAACATGTGATGAGTACTTGGAAAGCTAATTTTTGACTTACACTTGGATTTGGATTTGGTTTTGGTTAAAAGAATTAGCCAGTAACTTGGCATTTAAAAAAATATTGAATTAAAAATTTGATTTAAAGCTATTTCCTCTTTCTTTTCCATTGTATTCTTTATTTAAAGTGCTCAATATGTTTGACTAAGTTCCATATGTCCTATTACAGTTGTATTGGGACAGTCATCACACTATTCCCCTAAGCACACTATGGCTTTGCCTTCTCATCCACAAGAAACTCTAACATCATTCTAAACTCTTCTATACTCTTCCCATATCCATTCCAATCCATTGATCCAATCCATTCATACTTCTACACAAAAAAATTAACTCACCAAAATGTTGTCATTCTGGGACAGTCATACCATGTCCATAAAACTATACCAATAGTAGAAATAAAAGGAATGATTCATATGTTTCAAGGTAATAATGCAGTAATTGGGGAAGAACATCTAAGTTATTTCATCAATACTACACATGAATATAAGACAGACAATGAGGATGCCATGATAAAATTGTTTGTGAATTCCTTAAAATAAAGTGCCAAAGAATGGTACAAAAATATCCTAGATAGTACTATTTCTTCATATTCATATTTCTTCATATTTGTTCTAAATAGTGTGATGACTGTCCCAACTAGAGAATCACAAATTTATATTATAGGTTCTTCATGGCACCTTTCAACTTGTCCAATTATGCAAACTGGCTTGCCTGGGGCAGCTGTATCTAGTTGTGAGATTTTCATATATGATCTCTTAACATATTTACTAGAAGCCCTCATATTTCTCTTAGTAAGAATAGTTGTGGCATAGGATACTTCAACTATTTGTGCACCCTTTGTCTATCTAGGAGATTTTTGTACTTTGAAACATATGAATCATTCCTGTTTGTGCATCCTCATTGTCTGTCTCATATTCATGTGTAGTTGATTTAAACAATAGATTCGTCACTACAATGAGAAATTTACCACCACATGTCAAACATAAGGTGCATTTGATTGAAAGATTGGTTATTATTTACAAGACAAAGGGTCCACAAACAGTTGAAGGATCCTATGCCACAACTATTCAACTTACTGAGAGAAATATGAGGGATTGGCTAGTTGGGACAGTCATCACACTATTCCCATAAGCATTATGGCTTTGCCTTCTCATCCATAAGAAACTCTAACATCATTCTAAACTCTTCTATACTCTACCCATATCCATTCCAATCCATTGATCCAATCCATTCATGCTTCTACACAAACAAATTAACTCACCAAAATGTTGTCATTCTGGGACAGTCGTACCATGTCCATAAAACTGTACCAATAGTTGAAATAAAAGGAATGATTCATATGTTTCAAGGTAATAATGGAGTAATTGGGGAAGAACATCTAAGTTATTTCATCAATACTACACATGAATATGAGACAGACAATGAGGATGCCATGATAAAATTGTTTGTGAATTCCTTAAAAGAAAGTGCCAAAGAATGGTACAAAAATATCCTAGATAGTAGTACTATTTCTTGGGAGGAGTTTATGAGTGTTTTTAGATTACAATATGGGGATCCGATCGATATCAAGTTTTCTATACATGAACTTACCACTATCAAAAAGGGCATCTATGAGACAATAGTTGATTTAAACAATAGATTAGTCACTACAATGAGAAAGTTACCACAACACGTCAAACATAAGGTGCATTTGATTGAAAGATTGGTCATTTTTTACAAGACAAAGGGTCCACAAATAGTTGAAGGATCCTATGCCACAAATATTCTTACTAAGAGAAATATGAGGGCTTCTAGCAAATATGTTAAGAGATTAGATATGAAAATCTCACAACTAGATAGATTACTAATATTGGAAGTACTATGGACTTGTAGAGGCAATTTAACAGTTCAGGAAACTAAGAAATGAGTTGTCATTATGATAAGCCACAAGAATGGTCTTGGGAGTATTATTGGAGGTGCTTAACTTTGGAAAGTTACCATGTTAATGTCATTAAAAAAATACAAAAAATTAAGGCATAATTATGATTTGATAATTTGTACTTTAATCTTGGGTGCATCACATAGTGGATTATTTTTTTGGAGTAGGAGATACAGTGGCGGCACCATCTGCTATGCCAGATACAGATCAAAGTACATGTATTGGTGATAATTCACCATCATTTCTTGGATCTACCCATGTTTCTAGCATGGGAGTTATGCAGAGTCATTGTTGATTGACAATAATGAATCGATCCCTTTAAAATGTCCTAAGCTTCCAGGTACTTTAAATAATTATTTTTTATATTGTAATATGCATTTACCTATTCATAACAAGTTTTGGATTGATTATCCCATGACATTTTTTGTAGGACATGATAGATTTTATAAGAAGCTTTATGACCTCACACTACATATATTCAGACCCACCATACGTACAAGGTGGAACATCATAAGTGATCTAACTTTATCCCACTATTTTTTTTTATATCATTAATTGGTACAATATTTTTCCTTTCATTTGGGTCTTTTCTTTTACTAGCTATATCTAACAATTTTGTCTTTTTTCTTAAAAGGTGGAACTTGCAAGAAAAAAAATTAAAAGATCAACTCGTTAAAGATTTAGAGCATGAGTTTGGTAATAATATTTTTTACGAGAAGAAAATTTTAGAAAGAGCTTGCAAACATCTTAAGACTGTGAGGGACTCATATAGAAAGAGTCTTGTCCAGAACCCAAAGTACGAGCGTCCTCCCTTTATTTCAGTGAGGGATTGGAATGAGTTCATTTTGGATGCAAAGGAAAAAGGGGATGCTCAAAGAGGAATTACACCAGCAAATGCCAGAAGGTATGCAATAGTATTAACTACTAGTACAATGTAATAATGCACTAATTAGTGATCTTTATATCTATATCATCTAACATATTTCAAACTTTTCATAGGTTGCAGGACACATCAATGGCAACAAAGGCCAGGCTGCAAAAGATTGGGCAGCACAGACTTGGCTCTGGTGGATATTCAAAAATTAAAGCACGAATTGTAAGTAGCAGTAAATGAATTGTAGAGAAAAAATATTTATAAAATGAAAATAATTTTGTTTAATCAAAAAATGCAGGGCTCTAATTTTAATTTAGAGGCCACGGAAGAACACAAAAAAATTGCCTTCAAGGAAGGCTATCAAGCTGTGGCTGAATGCCTACGGAAAGCTTCCACTGGCCCAACCGAAGAGTCTCCTACATCATGTACACAAGTAAATATGCCAAAAAATATATTAGAAATTAAATACTTGAACAACAATCTATTTGATAATAATGTGCATGACATTGCAATGCAGCCTCTTAATCGTGACACAGATCATATGCTGCATCATGAAGCCCCTGATGTGCATCGTACTGTCCATGGAGGTGCTCATTTGCTATTTAAAACTAATTATGTAATTATTAATACAATTTAACATCTTAAATTGAACTTTGTGTAACCTTTTTGTGTATATTTTAGAGGACACAGAATCATGTCATGTTGAACGAGTACCGGAGGATGTTCAGACTGATCACCATGTAGATCATGTGGTACATTCAGGTAAAGAAAATCTATGTTTTGTTCTTTTAAATTATTTTTTTCATTTATAGTTCTTTTACTTAAATAAATACTTGTAATTCACTAATATAAAATGGTGTGAATTTAACTCATGAAGTAGTTGTTATTGCAGCAGACCCCCTTTGGCGCAGCGGCCTCCTGTTCCTAAACAGATGAGGAGAAGACACGCATTGGAATTAGAATCAGTAGAGGAGGGGAATGAGGAGGACATTGATCTTCCTCTTAGAAATTACATGATTAAAAAAAATAGCAAGAAACCCAAAAAGAAATGATTGTAATTAACATTTTTTGCTAATGAAAGAACGTAGTCTTAATGGATGTAATTTTGTACTAGTAATGTTGACGAATGATGTGTTAATGAATTCTTCATGAATGTTGTGTGTTAATGAATTTTATGTGTTAATGAATTATTCAAGAATGTTGTGTGTTAATGAATTTTGTATTAATGAATTATTCATGAATGTTGTGTGTTAATGAATTTTATGTGTTAATGAATGTTATCATGTGATTATAATGATTGAATGTTATATTTCAAAAATGGATGAATGAATGAATGTTATTAAATGTTAACAAGGAATTTAGAGTGATGTTAGGGGGGGGAGGGGCCAAATGAGCTTCCACCTTCACGTGGTTGGCCTTGTTTAGTAGAGAATATTAAACTATTATCGAAACCAAGTGAAGCTCAAACTTTAAAGACAAGCTTAGAGTTAATAGTGACAACCAATTAGCAAGTCAAAATGAAGTTCTTCATTACAGGTACCTTTTTATTTTTTAAAGCACAATGTCATGTTTTAATATTGTGTAATTTTTTTCTTAAGTCAAAGTATTCTTTTACTATAAGAACATCATTTATGACCATTTTAGTAACTATTCTAACATCGCTTTATGACAAATCCTGTTTTGGCAAAGATGGCAATAAGTGGTGTTGTCTATTCCTTGGGAGATTGGATTGCACAGGTTTGTATCTCAAAATCATTTGCATGTGGCAGAAATGCATACTTACAACCATTTCATTCTACATTTAAAAACATTGATGACACTCTAGACACAAAATAATGCTCATGTTGTTGACTTGACAGTGCTACGAAGGCAAACCAATTTTTGAATTTGATCAAACCTGGATGTTCAGATCTGGTCTCCTTGGATTTAGTCTTCATGATTCTTTGTCTTATTATTACTATCATCCTAGTGAGGTAACACCTTTGCCTTCTTTCTTAGTCTCTTATAGTTCATACTTGTTTAATTTGAATAATTTTTTAGTTCCTTGCAAAAAGGGTATGAAAAACAAATATGGTTATATAGGATCTATTTCCTTTACTTGAACTTGATGTTATGATTTATCATTTGAAATTTTAATATTTTGATGTTGAACTTGAAGCCCTCCACTATCCCCTTAAGTAGGCTAACTCAACTCGAGGATTCAACAAGAAACTTGGAATCAACTCAAGGAGTCAGTTCTACTCAAAGATCAAATGGAGTTATCTAACTTTTTAGTTCATTCCCACAACCAATCTACACAAGTTCATCTTCCCACTTCCTTGTTTCAATCCCTCATTTCACCAACTCCATTCTAGGCCACCTAGTGCACCTAGCACCTCCACCATACCAAAATCTCAACCAAGCTTCTCACACTGACCCTAACACCTTGGACCATCTTATCATGGTCTATCTACCATGATATAACTCTTCACCAAATCCAAACAACTCAGCTCTTACCATTTCACACTTTAGCCCTTCTAGGCTTGGCTAGTAGCCCTGTCAACACTGTAATCTTCAAATTTCATGAAACTTTCCCAAACACCTTGGTAATGTCTTTATATTTTCTAATACCCTTTTCATAGTTAGTTAACCCATATCAATCTCAAGCTTTCATCTCTTGACTGGTGAACCTTTCTACTGCTGATTGCACACTATTTAGGCCCAATTAGCCCTACCCCAACAAAGGAACTCTATCACCCCTTTGATTTCAAGACTCCTAAGGTTGAAATAGTCTTACTAGACCTTGTAAGACTCAATATTTTCAACTTGGCATCTAATTACTAAATGCCTTAAAATATTCTGAAGTACACAATAAGTTTTAGAAATTTTAAAGGTTTAGGTACTTGTGCCTATCAACAACCTTAAATGCTTCAAAGACTTGACTTGTCTAGGTCTGTCACAATACTTCTAAATGATGATTTTAGTTTCACAGGGCTTTTGATTCAAGGAATCCTAAGGATTTAATTCAATCCCCATGCTCCAATTTACAATGGTTCTCTCAAACTGAACCCAAAGGCCTAATAGGCTGTCTAAACCCTACAACAGACTAAAAATGGGAATAATTCTAACTTTTCTCAAAACACTTGATGAGATAGAAACATTTATGGACACCCTCTTTGGAGTTCAACAACATATCAAAAGTTTTTATACTGTTGCTTTGGACAAACACCCCTGTTCAGCACTGCTACCCTATTTCAATGCACTAAAATTTACTAAATTTGCAAAGGAAGTATGTGAAAGACTCTACTTGGCACTTCCAGCTCCTAGATAGTGGCTTTTTATGTCTTAAATCAACCAAATCCAAAGGCAATTAGTCCCCAATGCTTGGCAACATCAAAATCCCTAATTCGGTGCCCTCCAACCCTAGTTTTTAGGGCTTCCACAATCTCCCATCTTCATATGCTCCTATCTCAAATTGATAGTGGATTCACCATCTACTAAACATTATATAATGTTTCCAAACACAAAATAGATCCCTTTCTTGGATGGATTGCTCACTGCAATACCCGATCCTTCATTTTTTTACTGGTTTTCCCTTGCTCTGGTCCATGATCACACCTTACTCTGCTCTGTATTGCATATGCATAATTAGGAACTATATTACAGGTTAGATGCCATCATTCCATGAATATTAGGCCTTCTATGTTCATGGAATGATCTTCATTATCCCGAAAACTCTACTGTGATAAATGAAAACAGTTAGGAGAAATCCACTATCCTACAACTGGCGTAAAGTAAGTTCACTGTAATGTTAGGACAGTCATGAAAAGAAAAATGAAATGATTTAAGAACCTATCAATGCATTTGAGATTCAACTCAAGCAAATAGAGTTTCAAATGACAGTCGATTTGCAGAGAACAATAAAGTTTTATTGTCTTTTCGTTCACCAAAAACATACACCAGTCTGTCCTCTGTCGTAACAAAGAATCCTTTTTTTATATATATAAAAGACTCTCTCTTGAAAAATATAACTACTTCAGAAACTAATTCAACCAACTTTAATTGTTGAGTTGAATGTTAAGTCTAAAAACTCTAACAAACCGAAACTTCCCTCTTATTCCTAAACTAACCATTTATATTTGAAAATTTGAATTTCAAAACCATAAAAGGCTTTATTTGAGTATATAACTCCTTTCTAATTGTTTGTTAATGACCTAGACCTATTTCATGCCTAGCTTAGACTCCTAAAACATTATTGAAATTATTGAAAGCATTATTAAAACTTGGACAACATCAGTCCATTACAATCCAATTCTTAGTCCCTTGAAGGACATTACAAACATAACATTTTAGTCCTTTGAGGACATTACAAATTAATTGAAGAAATGCATTATGTTAATAACATTATAGGTGCCAAGATCCTCCGTTTGATCTATTGACCCAGATTGTACATTCCATCCTTCGGATTTGCTTTGAAGGTCTTGAAAGTTTGCATAGTCTTCTTCTCCAAATTGATTGTGTGAGGTGCTCCTGCACCATACTCCCCACCATGAAAAGAACTCTTTCCCCAAGAGTTACTGTGCCCACTAGATTTTCTCATAGAAAGCTAATGTTTAGGGATGACACACTCCCAAAAAGTGACCTACTACTATCCCAAACTCCCTGCATTTAGACACAAAACGTTAGAGAAAAACTCATGTGGTTTTGATTGTTTTTCGACATGACAGTACTATTGTTGCACATTAGATCCCTACACAAAATCCATTGGATCTTTCCTACCAGCACTACCACTTCATCTGCATGTTCTCCAATAGGACACTTGACTGTCCCCACCAATACAAAAGACTTTTCAAACAGCCCTACCTCCCTTGGACTGTCCTGCCTCTTCATCTGGCATTGTTTCAAACCCCAACCAGTATCATATTGTAGAGTATTTTGAACCTGCACTGGAACATCCCTACCAAAACACATCAGTATAGGCTCCTTGTGACTCCTTACCAATGGATGTAGTTTATACCTCATCTTTCCTTGTTGAACTACATATGTATTCTCATAACCATTATGCATAACTCTCCTCGAACATTGCCAAGATCTTCCTAGAATTAAATGCCCACAAGTCAAAAATATTGAGTACATCTTACTTAATAAGACTTAATTAAGTAAGACTCATAAGGTTGAAATAGTCTTACTAGACCTTGTAAGACTCAATTAACAATCTTACTAGACATTGAATACATCTTAATTAATTCACTGTTATCCCACTGTACCCGCAGGACAGAGAGTTCCAGTATTTGTAGAGAATTTCATTTTTATTGCCCAAAACTATTACAAATTTGAACCATTACATTTCAACATTGATCTCCTCCCCCTAATTATGAGGATCAACCTCTAAATAGGCTTATATCCCCCAAATAACCCGATTGTCCCATGTAACTAACTCTAACTGCCTGTTACCAGTCAAAACTGACTGTTACTAACATGAAATACTTAGAGATTTATTGTCAAGTTGACAACAAAGTTGTCAACTCGACAACCTAAACATATAATGCCAAAACTAAAGACTTATAAAGGTTTTAATGATAACCTCTATCACCCTATTACCTTTACTAACCCAACTAACCCCATTAAGCCCATTTGGCTTATATTGCCAATGTTGGCAATTTTACAAAATATTGCACTTTTAGTGCCTTTGACATATTTTAGAGGCTTTGATAGCCTTAGTACTCCACCATCTCTCCATGCCTCCTACACATGCATACACCTACCAAATAGGCTTCCAAAAGCAGTTTATCCTCCTGCATAACCGTAACAATCAGTTATCTGACTGTTGCTGGTTAGTTACAAACTAATACAAACTAAAATTTTGTTGTCTAGTTGACACTAAAGTGTCAACTTCAACAACTTATAACCTTTAAGTGTTTATCTCTATTCCTTAGCCTTCTTAAAGGCCTATAAACCTATCAAATCTCCTAAAACTTCCTAAATTTCCTATAAGCCTTATCAGGCCTTAATTGCCAACATGGCACATTACAACTTTGGGCACTCTTTGGTGCTTTCACAACCTTTTAAATTGTCCTTAGAGACCCTATTACATTGGTCAAAGACCTTATAGGCCTTTAGATCCCTTTGATAGACTAGGATCAACAAAACAACCTTTAATGAACCCCTTTAGGTACATGTTGACCTTTCAATGCCATTTGCCTCTGTTACATGCCTTTATAGTTTAGGCTTATCACATTTAAAACATCAACTACAAAAATGGACCATAGGTCCAATTACATTCAAAATTTGATCTTCCTAGATCATTAAACCTTCACGAGTCTAAATGACTCTTCTTGCATGATTTTGCCAAGGTGCCCTACACCACGTTCCTAAATCATAGCCAAGAAAATACCACTTCACAAACAATAGTAAAGTGATGTGGAATCAGGCCAATTCATCCCTTGAGATTTCATCAATCTTGAGCTTGACAAATTTCCTTCTCCATAAACTCAAAGATAGGTTATCTGACAAAAAAACCTCTTATGGACAATATAATACATTTAAACATCAACCCAAGGACGTAGGCATGTCATGGTTTAGCATGTCATGGTCTAAGTTGCAAGAGCATCACATAGTCCAATAGTAATGTTTAGCAGAAGCCAAGTTATTGACTATAAAATTTAATTATCTATGCTAACAAGAAAAAAAAGAGTAGGGACATGTATCTCAAGTGGGCCTACTTGAGAAATAATCTAATTGTGCTAAATAGAAGAAAATAGTTAAATCAAAGCTTCATAAATTCATATATGCATACTAATTATAGACAAGCAATATATTCAACTAAAATTAGGAATATATTGAAAATGGTGTCACATTTATTTTTTAAACAAAAGTTAGTATTGGTCAAAATCTCATCCTTTACACAGTACTAAATTCAACCAGGATGCTATACATTCGACGGTTCATTCAATGAATTTGCATGGATAATTCGATGACAAAGTGGACTAATTTTGACCAAGATGCTATACATTCGACAGTCACTTCGATGAATTTGGGCGGATAATTCGATGACAAAATGGTCTCAATTTCAACCGCTACACCAATCAATCGACGTCTTATTCTTCCAGTTCCAAGGGATTGTTGCAGTCGATAATTCAACCAGTTATGGGGTCAAATTTTTGACTATTATTTACCATGTAGAAACTTCGACATGAAAAAAGATCGACGATAATTTTAGTCGCCTATTCGACCAATTGTTGTAGAAAATTTGACTAATTCTCATCGAAATTTAAGGTAAAATTTACTAGTGATGTGTGATCAAACTTGAGAAGGATGGGAAATAAATACCAATTGGGCGACAATGTAAGACTAGGATGGCTCAAGGTGACTATAGGGGACAAATGTGTAAGAACGAGACAACTATTTATGGAAGGTTGGTGGATTTGGAAGTGTGAATGATTTTGATTTGTGCTTACATGTGTGAGAAAAATTAAAAATTGAGGGAAAATGTTAATGCGGTTAGGAATTATCAAATTAGGCCAATTAATTAGGGATTAATTAGTAGATAGACTTTATGGTTATTGTAGGTTTTAGGCTAGGAATTAGCTTGATTAATTTAGAATTAGTTAAACCATGAGATTAAGATGGGAAAGGGGAAATACCCAAATAATCAAATTAATTGAATATTGGAAGAGGAAAATAACATAATTAATTTATTAAAAATTAAATATACTATTAGGCTAAATAAGGAATAATATAATTAATTATTATAATTAACTATATTATTTGGCTAAATTTAATTAATTAAATAAAATTCATAGAGGACAAATTTATGCATCTACAATTTGTTATGCACTATTTCTCATCTTATTGGTATCAATGTTAATTAAACCTATTAAAGAGCATGCTTTAGACCTTGGTTTAACTCAATCCCGCACTGGTGTTGAGACCTCTATTCATATTCCTACTTCATTACCTAATGTTTCTACTTATGCTCCACCTCTCATGACTACATCCATTCCAAACGTTAATCCTACACATGTTATTCTTGGAAATTTTCTTAATACTATTGTTCCTCCTCCTTCAAGTGTTCCATGTGTTTCACAACCTTCATCCATGCCTACCTATAACACTGTACCATTTTCATATTACAATGTTCCTTCCATTTCCCACAATGGTCCAAACCTTTCACACGTTCATACCAACCTTTCTATCAAATCCACTGTCAATATTTTTGCTTAAACTATTTCATCCTTGAAACAAAAAATTGCCTCTATGAATTAATCCAAATCCAATACTTCCAATTGTGACATTTCTAGTCCTTTGTATTTGGACATCATTCAGGTCATTATCCCTCAATACATATAAATATCTCACTTGGAGACTTACAATGATAAAGGTGATCCCTTGACTCATGTGAAGACATTTCAAACATTGTATAGTGACTTTTCTCATGATCATAGGTTCATGTCTAAAATATTTACTAGAACATTTATATATAAGGCCTTGAAATGGTATTTTTATTTATCCTCCTTATTCTATTGATTCTTTTCAAAAAATTGCTAATGAGTTTATCCAAAATTTACAAAATACTATAGTCCTAAGATTTCTTTTATTGATTTGATGCATTGTAAACAGAGGTGTTCAAGAAAAAGGGACTAATTTTTAAGTCGACTAATGCTAATGTCTTAACACTTCCTTCCATTAAAAAAATTGATCCTTAAAAAAAAACTCACAAAAAACTTGTATCCCAATTTTTTTTGACAATATCATCGTCAACTTCATCATGATACTAAAAAATGTTTCCCATTTGAAATTTATTGTTCAAGACCTTACTGATTCTAATGCTATATATGTTGAGGGTTTTAATGATCGAGGAAAAAAACTTGTTTCTCCTCCAAACCAAAAACTTTCAAATTTATACCAATCCTTTACCTTCTCATTCTACCAATACCATTGAGTCTACCCATTCCTTGCCTTCTTCTTTGAACACTTTTGTTGACCCTCCTACTATTGTCAACAATGATAATGAATGTGTCGAGGCTAATAATGTTGTTAACCTTATTGATCACTCTAAACCTAAACCCAAACTAACACCTGAGTTTTGCATTACATTTGATCCTAAGGATATTATTAAGGCACTTGATGGTCCTCTTTAAATTTTTGTAAAGATTAATTATCTTCCCTCTTGTGGCATCCTTATAGATATTTATTGCATGGTGAATGTTATAAATAAATAACATATTAAACTAGACACCTCCAGCAACTCCCTTACAAAAAATCTGATTTGATGATAAAAATTTTAAATAGCTTCACTTATTCTAACCATTGTTACATTACTTGTCCCATAAAATTTGGTAAGAAATCCTTAGATGTCACCTTTGTTGTCATCTAAACTTTTGATTAGTGTCAAGTTAGACATGGCCTTCCTTGCTTACTTCCATGAAATCTATAGTCTCTCATGTACATAACTATTTGAAATTTCCCCATGATGGAGAAATCAACACAATTACCATAGTCAATGACAAACTTTATCTTGTTGTGGGAACTTTGATCTTTACTTCTTTTGGCCTAGCATGCCTCAACTAATTCATCCTCATGAAGACAACATTTTCTTGTCCTATCAAAAATTCAAAGTCAAAAAAAATTGTGAACTTAGCAATTCTCCTCCTTGCCTTGGGACTTGATTTCTTCTTGTATATACTAAATGTGGGCCTTAAACTTAGCCATACACTTCAACATAGTCTTTATTCATTAGTCACATACAAGAATGAATGTGGGATCATCATCTTGCATGCCTGGATGAGTCGACTTGTTGCCTCCTATCTAGATGGGGTTTTGAGCAGCTCTCAGAATCAAGAGCCCAACAACCATAGACTGACTCTAGAATGGAGGATTTAAGCTAACATGCAAATGCAATTATGCTAGAATGAAAGTACAGATTAATCTAGAGTAATGAGAAATGAGCATTAATATAAGAACAATGAAAGTAAACTAAGTTTAAGATGAAATGTATTGTTAATCTAAGAATGATATTAATCTAGAAATGATATTAAAATGAAAATAATGAAAGCTTGAATGCACACAAATTGAGGTAACAATCCAACAACAATTCGATACTCAAAAGTTGCATCATCCAAATAAGAAACAAGAGGGTTCTTTTATAGAATCCTGAAATCAACAATGATCGAGATTGAATGAGATGAACGGTGGAGATTGAAGGAGAGTCCAGTCTAGAATGGTAAGTTTCTTGCAGAGAGACAGCCAACTGTTCACTTTTGGAGTGAGTGGAAGAGTTAACTACTTTATTGCACTTTCAGATTCACAGCTAACTCAGAATTCCTTTTTTTGAACTGAAGAGAGGATTTTGGAGAGAATATTTGATTAAATAAATATAATATGACCTAATAAATGAACTTTCCCAATTATTTGAATAATTAAATTCAATTATTGAAATGAGGATATTTATTTAAAAACCAAATATTATTTAATTCCTTTTTATGTGATTTAGCTAAAAGGGGTGGATTTAATTTAATTAAAGTGCTAGGGCTTTGTAATTAAATTAATCAATCATAGGTTTTCTTTAGCCAATTATAGTTGATATTTAAGAATTAAATATAACATGTGATTGATGCAGATTTAGGGTTTTCTTCCTTTGAAACTAAGTCAAGAGGGTCAATTAGGAATGAGAATTGCCTAGTACAATAGGACTTTGATGATTCAAAAATTTGGTAGAATGAGACTAAATGCAACAAAATTGGTTAGGGTTGCAAGATGCCAATTTTGGGGTATTACATTTTTCCCCTCTTTGAATTGATGTGCGAGTAGCGCATTGATTCAAAGAATAGTCTGATGTGACAATTGATGAGAGTTTTAGGACTATCTTCAGAAAGAAGCTTAACCCTCAGAAGTCTAGGTTAGATTTCCAAGACACCAGTTAAGTTATCACCTTTTATAAGATAATCCCCCAAAATGAGGCTCAATCTTCAGGAGTCAAGGTTAGATTGCCCCAATACCCATCTATCGAATGATAATTGATACATATTTTAGGACCATCTCTAGAACGAAGCTTAGTCTTCCAAAATTTAGGTTAGATTGACCAGATGCCGGTTAGAAAGAGCTTTTGAGAGCCATCTTCAAAACTAAGCTTGACTTTCAGGGATCGAGATTAGATTGCCCCAATACCTAGTAGTGAGATTTTGAGAACCATCTCCAGAACGAAGCTTGATCCCCAGGGATCTGAGTTAGATTTCTCAGATACCTAATAGTGAGATGACAAGATGTAAGGAACATAAATTCCCCTAGTGATTTGAGATTCCCCTAGCGATGAGGACTTTTGAGTTTAGATTAGATTGATTCAAGAATTGATTCAATGATGCAATCATCTTGCCCCCTCAAGGATGAAATTTAAAGATGACACATCATAAAGATGATTGACAACAATAAGTTACAAATATAGAGAGGATCAGATGTTTGGAAGAATTCAAATAGATTACAGAAGATTCGAGAAGATTTGGAAGCGATTGGGAGTGATTTCGAGGTCTGGTCGACCAAGTTTGACCAAGGTTAACCCAGAGTTGACTTTTGATGAAAATGTTAAAGATGGCGAGAAAATGTCGATGTAAGATGAGTCTGAGAAGAAAACAATGTCAGAAGGTTGACTGCACAAGTGTTCGATCACGTTGGTCCCAAAATTTTAAAACACAATTTTGAGCTATATAGAAGTGTCAGATTTCAATTTCGATCCTGAAAATGGATTCAAAGCGGTCGATTTAGCCAAGGGTGAAGTTTTTGTGCAAAATGTAGCACTTTGAAAATTAGGTCAAAACCTATGTAAGGGTCCAAAAGGGTCATTTTCAATTCATTTCAACCTTTGACTTTGTGAAAAGAGCTCTGAGAAAAAATGGTGGGAGTCCCCATGAGATCACATCGATTTGAGCGTTCGAGACATCACAACTGGTCGTCGACGTATGATGGACCTGTAAGTAGTCGTGGGCTTTGCTGGCATTTCAAATTTTGAATCATTTTAATAGATTTATTGGTTTTTTAGCATGTTTTTAGGAATCAAGCCACAAGTTCTTGCGCAAGCAACTAGGTCTTCGCGTGGGATGGTGGAGATTCTTGCGCAAGCCTCTCCACAGGCTCACACGCGGGAAACCCTGGAGAGGGGAGTTTCCTCGCGTGACTTGATGCAAAAGTTTGCATGGCTATGAAACTTTGCACAGGACTAGTACTTCCTCACGTGAGATTTTGCATGAAAGACAAATCTTCACATAGGAAAAGATGTCACACTGAGAACCTTGGAAATTGATTTTGCGTCTAATGAGCCAATTAGGTAGACTGATAGCCATGTTTAGGATAGCTACATAAATTTAAATTCTATTTTGCATTGATTGGCATTATGATTATGGTCGAGTATTGATCATGTGCTATCGTTTGCATTGTAGGTTGATTTCCCAAATATTGTGTTCTGGTCCCATCATCTAGTGATTGGCGAGTTGGTTAGATAGCTAGATGATGCGGAGTTTGGCACATATAGATGCTCTAGGATTATCACATCTCTATGATATACTTGACATTCGGGTGAATCACGATCTCTTGGGTGCACTGGTGGAGCATTTCCATTCAAAGACGAACACTTTCCACCTTCCATAGGGTGAGATGACAGTTACGCACAAGGACATATATAGGATACTGTAGATACCATTCCATGGGCCACGTGTGGAGTATGATGTGCAGCCGTAAGTAGGGATTGCTACATTGAGAGAGATCTTTCAGGATGATCTCATCATGGGTCAGGCGATCCCCCTGGGAGGAGATGATCAGAGATAATGGTCCCGGACATAGACTGGTCATAGTTTCTAACAACATTCTTGGGCTGCTACATGATACATGATCAAGGACAGCACAGACTGGAGTGCAGATGGGGTAGGATGCTACAGAGGATGTTAGGACAGCCAGTTCACTATGGATGGGGTCAATTCATGTTGGCCCATATGTATCATGAGATGCATGAGATCACTTATAGGGAGGTGAGGATTATGGAAGCATGAGTTTTTGTACTATAGGTATGGGCTTGGGAGCACCTCCTGATATGTAGGCTAGTTTTTGTTGATACACGGAAACCCCTCGAGCTATACATTTATAGATATGGAGGACAAATGACCCAACCTGCACTAGGTAAGACTGAGTAGTGGTGAGCACAACTTGATGATATGGTCACCATCGTATGGAGGCCATAGAAAGATACAGAGGTCTGGGATGATGCCAAGACTCATCTAGGCTATATGTTTTTGCTCATAGGTACTGATTGGTTGTTCTATCTTAGTGATTGAGCGATTCCCTTTGACATGGGGTGTGGTGGCAGTTCGACCAACCATAGGATATCTCCTAGGAGTATTGTTCATATGCTTGCTTCGCTGATGAGGTGAAGAAGGGATGTTTAGTGAGATTAATCCTGGGTGTTCCACGATTGATGCACGAGTAGCACTAGCTTGATTGGACTATATGGATGGGGTGGCAGATGGTGGTATGCCACCAACATACTGAGAGTACTTAGCCAACCATCCATTCCCCCACTTCACTGATCCTACAGGGATGGGTATACCAGCACAGGTGTTGTAGCAGCAAGTGCCCTAGTAGCAGGCACCTCAATAGAAGGTAGCTCAACAACAAGTTCCTTAGTAGTAGCACCTCAGTAGCAGGTACCTCGGTAGAGGACCACACAGGTTTCCATCCCTACGCGATGAATGAGGATAGACCCTGGTGCCAGAGGTAGCAGATCTTAAGAGAGATGTTTAGGAGGAGAAATCATCTAGGTAGAGGATAGATGAGCCACCCACACAACAATGAGAGACAGAGGCACAAGTTCAAGGCAGTGATGAGGATATGTTGGATCAGGCTACACAGGGTCCCGTTCCTGGAGACGTAGTAGCATAGATATATGAGGTGTTACAGAGGACTTGAGAGAGGGTATGAATTTCCCAGAGGCAGTTAGGGGACCTCCAGATATAGGTGTCATCTGTGATGCCCGACTGGTAGACAAAGACCAAGAGGTCAGGGAGTTACGGGAGGAGTTAACGAGGGCTCGAGAAGAGACCCGATAAGAGGCTACATAGGCAACATATTATTATGTAGCATATATTGGTATGGTACCTGATGCAGATGAGAAGGTACCAAGGTTCTCAAGTATGCAATACCTCCTAACACTCCATAGGCACCTCCCCAACCTGACATGTCGCCT
>BSBK01005715.1:0-40000 GCA_027943335.1 Chamaecyparis obtusa
AATCCCAAAATGTCCAGCAAGTCCACCACTATGTTTCTCCTTTATTATGTTCTCTCTCATAGATCCTTTAGGTATGCACAATCGAACTCCCTTAAATAACATGTTTTCTTGAATGAAATAATCAGTCCACTGATCACTCACTATTTTTTTCATTACAAGCTTTCCAAGGGTCTACAAAATCAAGGTCACTTTCATACAAAACTTCAAATCATCAAAACCAATTACCTCAACTCTCATTTCTTTCAGCAAATTTCTTCTTCAGCTCAAAATAGCTCCTATTGCACTTCCACTAGCATCACATTCAACTTGAAAAACCTTACTGAAATCAGGAAAAATAAGTGTAGGTAATTATGTAATTCTTTGTTTTAATTTTTCAAAGCTCTTTTGTGCTCTCATGTGTCCATTTGAAATCCTTTTTATCTCCTCTCATAGTTTCAGTCATAGCATTACAAATAGAACTAAAATTTCTGACGAACTTCCTATAAAAACTTGCCAATCCATGAAATGATCTTACCTCCCCAACATTCTCTGGTGTAGGCCAATCAAGTATAACTCTTAATTTCTTGGGGTCCATCTTCAATCCATTAGTTGAAATTACAAAACCAAGGTACACAATCTCTTCTTTCATAAATGAACATTTCTTCAAGTTAATCAACAACTTTTCTTCCTTCAATCTTTGCAATACTTGTATGATATTCTCAAGATGTTCTTCCTTATTGTTATTAAATATCAAAATGTCATCAAGTTATACAATCACAAACTTACCAAGAATCTTTTCAGAACTTCATTCATCAGTCTCATGAAAGTGCTAGGTGCATTAGTCAGACCAAAAGGCATAACCAACCATTCATACAAACCTTCATTAGTGATAAAAGCAATTTTTCCATTCATCCCTTCTCTAATCCTAATCTAGCGATAACCACTCTTCAAATAAAATCTTTGTGAAATACTTCACTTCAATCAACTGTCCATGATGTCATCCATCCTAGGCAAAGGAAATATGCACTTTACTGTTATCTTATTTATATGACGCAAGGGTAGGGACCTTAGGGGCCAAATGATGGCACACCCTACAGATCTAGCCTTGCTCAACAACACATAGAAGCAACAACAACACAGTGAGAGGGAGAAAGCAGGATCAATGATATATTAACTTCATTCAAATTGATTCATATATGCTAGGATGTAAGGCCTTCCCCAGTTATGGCCAGATATTACAATGAATTATAGAAGTCCTCAAACATGCGAGGATCTGCCAACAATCTTGATTATCCTATCTTCTATCTTCTACTAAAACTGACTCCCTAAACTCTAACCAAACAACTATACTTATACAAGAGGCTACCAAATTGAGTTGGCCTTTAGATCCACAATCACTGGAAGAAACGGTTAGATCTGGGACCACACGCTTCCCAATGATGGATACCAACATTAAATCTGTGACCCATAATCAATGCACAAGTCAGCCTCAACAGAAACTCAAAATAAACTACTCGGTAAGCAAGGATGACCGAGCAACACACAAGCATCATCGAGCACCAGTAAAACAACCAACCGCCCAGGAGATAACCAACCACACTCGGCAACCAAAGGAAATTGACCAACTATCGACCAACTCAGTCAAAGTAGGAACCGAGTAGCATAAACAAACTTCAAAATCTTTTTGGTGACACAAGATTTCCAAGGACCCAAGATGCTCCTGCATCAGACAGCTAGGGTTATTTAGAAATGATTCTTTGAATCATTCAGTAGGTCTAATCTGAGATGCATCCAACTTAGACTGTGAAATCCATGAACTGTCTTCAATCGGTCTATTCTTCCATTTTACCAAATATTCCATATACTATTTACCCCTTGTACTCTTGCCAATTCTTTGTTCTAAAATATGCTCTACTTCCTCATTCTACTTCTTAGGATATTCCATCGATACTGTCATGTCTTCATCAGGTTCATGATACTCATACAAATCAACAATGTTGAAAATCAATGATATGTCCATGTCATCAGGTAACTCAATCTCATATGCATTTCCACTATCAAATTTCTTCAAAATCTTGCAAGGTCCAAACTTATTCATCTTCAACTTCCCATATGTTCCAACAGGAAATCGACCTTTCTTCAAATGAACCATCACTTCATCACCAACATCAAAAATTTTATGTCTCCTTGATCTATCAGCTCTGTCTTTGTATTTATGATTACTCTCTTCTAGCTTGATTTTCACATCTTCATGCAATGTCTTCATGTACTCAAAAAATTTCACTCCTTCTGCACTTCTCTTACTTTCATCAGCAATGTCTCTCAAATCAGATATACCTCTCAGTTGTATGTCATTCACAATCTCAAAGGGTGTTTTTCTAGTACTCCTATTCACTAAATTATTGTATGCAAACTCTACTTGTGCCAACACATAATTCCAATTACTAGGTGTGTCTCCAACCAAACATCTCAAAAGATTTCCCAAACTCCTATTTACAACCTCAATCTGTCCATCAGTTTGTGGGTGAAATGTAGAAATATATTTCAACTCAGTGCCAAACTTTCTCCAAAGAGTCTTCCAAAAGTATCCAACAAATTTACTGTCTCAGGCAGAGATAATACTCCTTGGTAATCCATGCAATCTAACAATTTCCTTAAAGAAAAGATCTGCTACATGTACTACATCTGATGTCTTTCTATAAGGTATAAAATGTGCCATCTTTGAAAATCTATCTACCACAACAAATATAGAATCATTACCTCTTACTATCTTCGGTAAGCCAAGAACAAAATCCATATTGATCTTAGTCCAAGGTTCCTTAGGTACAACAATCGGTGTATACAATCTAGTATTCTAACTTACTCCTTTTGCAACTTGACAAATTTCACAACTTTTCACAAATTTTTTAACATCTTTATACAACTGTGGCCAAAAATATTTCTCCTTAAGCAAACTCAAAGTTTTATCAATACCAAAATGTCCAGCCAAACCACTACTATGTTTCTCCTTCATCAAATTAGTTCTCATTTGTCCTCTCGGTATACATAACTAAATACCTTTAAACAACATACCTTCTTGAATGAAATATTCTTCCCATTTTGTACTCAATTGATCTTGAATAGGTGCTCTGCACTTTCTCCATGGCTTAGAAAAATCAGGATCAGTTTCATACAAATCTCTCATCTCATCAAAACTAAGTACTTCAATTTTCATCTCGATCATCAAAGATCTTCTTCTATTCAATGCATTAGCAACTCGGTTAGTGACTCCACTTTTATGCTTTATCAAAAATGTATAACTATGCAAGTACTCAACCCATTTCATATGTCTCTGATTTAACTTATTCTGACTACCCAAGTATTGTAAAGCCTTATGATCAATATACAACACAAATTCACTCGGTATCAAATAGTGTCTCCATTTCTTCAGTGCTTGAACAATAGCATAGAATTCTTGATCATACACAAAATATTTCCTTCTAGCATCATTCAACTTTTCACTAAAGAAAGCAATAGGTTTACCTTCTTGACTCAACACAGCTCCAATTGCACTACCACTTGCATCACATTCCACTTGAAATACCTTATTGAAATCAGGCAATTCAACAACCTTTTGCTTCAGAGTCTCAAAACTTTTATCAGCTCCATATGTCCATTTGAATTCTCTTTTATCTCCTCTCATAGTCTCAGTCATAGCATTACAAATTGAACTGAAATTGCCTATGAACTTTCAGTAAAAACTTGCCAAACCATGAAATGATCTTACCTCACTAGCATTCACAGGTGTAGGGAAATTCAAAATAGCTTCAACCTTTTTAGGATCCATCTTCAAACCATCAACTGAAATTACAAATCCCAAATACACAATCTCCTCTTTCATGAATGAACACTTTTTCAAATTTATCAACAACTTTTTTCTTTCAATCTCTACAAAACTTGTCTAACATGCCACAAATGTTCTTCTCTAGTCTTACTGAATATCAAAATATCATCAAGATATACAATCACAAACTTACACAAGAATTTCTTCAAAAATTAATTCATCAATCTCATAAAAGTACTTGGTGCATTAGTTAAACCAAAAGGCATAACCAACCACTCATACAAACCTTCTTTTGTCTTAAAAGCAATTTTCAACTCATCACCTTCTTTGATTCTGATCTGATGATATCCACTTTTCAAATCAATCTTTGTGAAATACTTTGCTCTAGTCAAATTGTCCATTATGTCATCCATTCTCGGCATAGGAAACCTATACTTCACTATTATTTTATTGATTGCTCTGGAATCAGTACACATTCACCATTCTCCATTCTTCTTAGGTGCCAATACCGCAGGTACTGCACAAGGACTCAAACTTTCTTTGATCAAACCTTTCTCCAGCAACTCTTGAATCTGTCGGTTTAATTCCTAATTCTTGGTAGGTGTCAACTGATGAGGTGCCTTATTCGGTAAACTAGCTCCAGGGATTAGATCCATGCAATGATCAATACTTCTCTTTAGTGGAAAACCATCAGGTACATTATCAGAAATGATATCACTATACTCGGTGAGTAACTTATCAATCTCCTCAGGGATATTATCCTTTGTTTTCTTACTCAGTTTGTTAGGGATCACAACAAAACATACATCATTCTTCATCAGATCCTTAACAAATTTCCTTCCTTCCATCAAACAAACTTTCACAGATGTGCAAACATTACTAACAGGTTCTTCCATCAAAGGTAACAAGATTTGTTTTCTTCCATCAACCATAATAGTATACTTATGCGATCTCCCATCACATATAGCATGTCTATCATATTGCCAAGGTCTACCCAATAAAATATGACAACAATCCATAGGCATGCTATCACACAACACTTTATCATAGTACTTCCCAATCTTCAAATTCACATAACATTGTTCACTTACCAAGAGTGTATGTTCATCTTTGATCGATGAAATCTGATAGGGCTTCAGAGGTTTCAATATTTCCAACTATAATTTTGTGACCATCTCTTTAGATGCCAGATTCTTCGAGCTACCACTATCAATGATCACCTTCCAAACTTTGTCAAAAACTCTACATCTGGTCTTGAACAAACTTTTCCTTACCGAATCTTCCTTTTTACTTTCATTCCACAGTGCTCTTCTTACCATCAAATTATTTTCCTTCTCAGGTTCATTCGGTGACTCTTCTTGCACCAAAGCATTTCTACTACTACCAGCCTTCTTACTAGCATGTGTACATTCAAAAGATCTATTTCCTCCTTCTCCACAATTGTAACAAGTTCCTCAGAAATTACCTCTTCTATAACCACCTCGGTAGTTACTGCCTCTACCTCTAGATGAACTTTCACCTTTCCACTCGGTCTTGCCTTTGTCCAGATTTGTCTTTTCAGGTTTAGATCTACTATTTTCACCATAGGATCTACCTCTTCCTCTAGGGAATCTACCACCTCGACCTCTTTGTCTCTATTCATGTCTCTTATTCAATTTTCCTTGTCTTTCAATGCAAATTGATAAGCCTCTTCAATGTTGTCCAACTTGACCAAACTGATTTCCTCTTGGATGAAAACTCTCAAACCATTTAGGTATCTAGCAATTCTTTCCACATCATCTTCATCATGTCCAGATCTGATATCTAATCTATAGAATTCCTTAGTATACTCTTTTATCGAGCTATCTTTCTGCTTTAGACTTTGCATTCGCCTAACTAGGTTAATCTGATAATCACAAGGTAAGAACTTTCCTTTCAACTTATTCACCATTTTATTCCATACCTTGATTTTGTCTTTTCCTTTCTTCTTATCCAATTGTAGATGTTCCCACCACAAGGATGCATGACCTTTCAACTTTGTGCCTGCAATTTTCACCTTCTTCTCTTCAAATACATTCTCATACTCAAAATACTTTTCCATTTCAGTGATGCAGTCTATCAATTCATTAGAATCCAATTTTCCACTATATTCAGGAGGATTGAAATGTTGTGTTGACTTCAAACTTGTCAATGCCTTCAAGAATATTTCCTCACCCTGATCCATCACAGGTGTAGGTTCTGCTTTGCTTTGTTCCACTTTAACTTCATCATCACTAACATCTTCAAGATGTCAGCCTCTTCTCTAGGTTGTTTCAACAACTTCTAATCTAGAAGCAAGTTGTCTCAACATGCCTGTCAATCTTGGATTGGCTTCTCACCTTCCATGAACCATCTTGAGAACCCTCTGCAATTGTAGGTCAGTTCGCAATCTGCCACCCCACAACAATTCAACTAGGCCTTCACAAGAAGGAACCTACAAACCTAGATCCGCAGACCTAGATCCAAATCTCACCTCGCTCTGATACCACCTGACGTAAGGGAAGGGACCTTAGGGGCCAAATGATGGCACACCCTACAGATCTAGCCTTGCTCAACAACACACGGAAGCAACAACAACACAATGAGAGGGATAAAGTAGGATCAATGATATATTAACTTCATTCAAATTGATTCATACATGCCGGGCTGTAAGGCCTTTTTGGTTATGGCTATATATTACAATAAATTATAGAAGTCCTCAAACATGCAAGGATCTACCTACAATCTTGATTCTCCTATCTTCTATCTTCTACTAAAACTGACTCCCTAAACTCTAACTAAAAAACTATACTTATACAAGAGGCTACCAAACTGAGTCCGCCTTCATATCTATAATCAATGAAAGGAACAGTCAGATCTGGGACCACATGCTTCCCAATGATGGATACCAACATTAAATCCATGACCCATAATTAATGCACAAGTCGGCCTCAACAAAAACTCAAAATAAACTACTTGGTAAGCAAGGATAGCCGAGAAATAAACAAGCATCACCGAGTGCCAGTAAAACAACCGACCACCCAGGAGATAGCCGACCACACTCGATAACCAAAGGAAATCGACCAACTACCAACCAACTCGGTCAAAGCAGGAACCAAGAAACACAAACAAACTTCAAAATCTTTTTGGTGACATAGGATTGCTAAGGACCCGAGATGCTCCTACATCATTATAGCTCTAGAATCAGTGCACATTATCTATTCTCCATTATTTTTTGGTGCTAACACAACAGGTACTGCACAAGGACTCAAACTTTCCCTAATCAAACCTTTCTCAAGCAATTCTTGCACTTGTCTATTTAACTCAATCTTTTCATCAGGTGTCAACCGATGTGGTGCTTTATTAGGCAAACTAGCTCCAAGTATCAAATCCATACAATGACTTATACTTCTCATAGGAGTCAAACCATCAGGTACATTATCAGAACTGATGTCATGAAATTTAGCCAACAAAGGTTTAACCTCAGGTGCATGTTCTAAGTCATCTTGTTTCTCAGTTTTCCTTGGAATCAAAGCATAATAAACATTAGGTTCTTTTATTTCTCTTGTAAACTTTTTACCATCAACCAAGCATACTCTGATCGTAGCACAGTGACCTTCATCAAACTTTTCTACTAAAGGCAACAATACTTATTTCTTTCCATTCATCCAAATAGTGTATTGATTCAATCTACCATCATGCAAAGCTTTCCTATCATATTTCCAAGGTCTACCCAAAATAATATGACAACAATCCATGGGCATAATATCACACAAGACTTCATCATGGTAATTTCCAATTTTGAATTTAACAAGGCATTGTTCACTTACAAGTAGTTTATGCTCCTTCTAGATCCAAGCAATATGGTAAGGCTTAGGATGTCTCAATCTCTACAACTAAAATTGCAACTTGTTAACCATCTCTTCAGATGCTAAATTATCAGAACTTCTACTATCAATGATTACCTTGCAATATTTGTCAGTGATTTTACATCTGGTTTTGAACAAACTTTTCCTCAGAATAGGTTCATCATCAACTTCTTCAATCCACAAGATCCTTCTTAGCATCAAGTTCTCACAATGTTTAGGTTCATTAGATAATTCCTCAACTTCTTCACAAGCCAAATTATTTCTGCCATTACCTGCAGTCTTCTTTCCAAAGTTAGTACATTCAAAAGCTCTATGTCCTTCTTCACCACATTTGTAATAAGTACCTCTAAAGCAATATTTCTCATCTCTTTTCCCACTATTGTTATTCCTAGAGTAACCAGTATAGCTACCTCTAGAGTAATTACCTCTTCTACTAGTAGGTTCATCTTTCCATCCTTTATCTTGCACTGCATTGCTAGATATACTACTTTCTCTATAAGGTTTGCCTCTACTTCTTTTAAATCTACCACCTCTTCCTTTTTGTCTTTTGATCATGTTTTCATGTCAATCGTTCTTCTGCCTTCAAAGAAAATTGGTATGCTTCTTCCACACTATCCATTTTAACATAGCTGATCTCATCTTGAATCGATGTCCTCAGTCCATTCAGGTATCTAGCCACCTTCTCAACTTCATCATCCACATGTCCAGATCTGATATCCAATTTGTAAAATTCCACAGTATATTCTTTCACACTCATGTCCCTTTGTCTCAAATTTTGCATCTTTCTCATCAAACTAACTTGGTATTCAAATGGAAGAAACTTCTTCTTCATCTTTCCAAGCATTTTCATCCATGTCTTGATCTTTTATGTTCCTCTCTTCTATCTCTCAGTTTGCAAATGATCTCACCAAAGAGATGCATGACCTTTCAACTTTGTGACTGTTATATTAACCTTCTTATTATTAGGAGTACCTTCATACTCAAAGTATTTATCCATCTCGGAGATCCAATCCAAAAGTGCATCATTCTCAAGTCTTCCATCATAGAAAGCACCTTCAATTGCAGGTCTAGAATTAGCCTTAGACAAAACTCTCAAAAGTCTTTCCTCATCCTGCTCAACTTCAGGTTCAAGATTAGGTTCTACCTCCTCTTCATCACTAACATCTTCAAGATGTGCGCCTCTTATCTAGGCTGTCTCTACAACTTCAAGCCTAGTTGTAATCTGCATTAACATATCCATGATAGCATTATCATTTCCTCTACCACGAACCATCTTGACAATTAGGTTCTAGCAAGATTGTAACCTTTAACAAGTTATATGTTAGATCTCAGATCCGCCACCCTATGACCAATCCAATAAGGGTCTCCATGATCCAATCCACAAGAAAGAAATCACTCTGATACCATCTGACACAAGGGCTGGGAGGACACAAGTAGAATCAAGCATATTTGACTCAACTTGGATCAATAAACAAGCCTTGCTTAGAGTTACATAGGGAAACAATATATAATTCACATGAAAATAGTGAAACACATAAAAATAAGGCAAGGCAACTAGCAACCACACTGGTACAATTATTATAAATCCTTCAACATGCTGGTTGTGAGGCCTTCTGGGTTTCGGCCTTATACAAAGAGAATTATGAATTCAAAGTCTCAACTCACATGTTTCCTTCTTATATACTTCTACTACCACCATCTTCTCCTCTCTCCCTCAACTAAACCAACCTAAGCTTCTTATATAGCCAACTAAGCCACAAGTCGACCAGTCAAGAATTTAATTACATTATAGGTCCACTTAGGAAGAGAAAACCAAAACTAAAGCAAGAATGAATAAAACATGATGTGAAGTAACATTTAGGTCCACACATGATCCAAGAACAAATCTCCAACTTTGCAAGGTCCTATTTCCTCATACAAAACCGCACAAGGTAAAGAGCTTCCATGTTTCATGTGAAACTGGCTAGAGAGTCGATGCCCAAGGAAAACGACGATAACTCTTAACTCCAGATGAATTAAGATTTTCTCTCTTAGGAGAAGGTTCACAAATAGGTCCACATCATCACATTAACTTCACATAACAAGAAACTAAAAGCTGCAATGACTAAAAAGAAAACAACCAACAAGAACAAAAAAACATGAAATGTTTTTGGTTGATGCAAGATTGCTCAAAGACCCAAGATGCTCCTGCATCAAAGCTTCTAACTTCAAGTTCACATTCTGAGGTGTTGGTCACTCAAGAATGGCTTTAATCTTTGCAGGATCTACTGCAATTCCATTTGCATAGATGATATGACCCAAATGGTGAATCTATTTCTTATAGAAAGAACACTTTTATAGTTTTCCATATAACTTCTTGTCTCTTAGACACTGTAAAACTATCTACAAATGTTCCTCATGCTTCTCCATGTTCTTGGAAAAAATCAAAATGTCATCAATGAATATCTCAACAAAGTTATCCATACAATCCCCGAACATGCTATTCATCAAGTTCATAAATGCTACAAGAGCATTAGTCAATCCAAAAGGTAAGACAACAAACTCATAATATCCATACCTCATCCTCAAAGTTATTTTGGATATGTCCTCTTTGATCTAGAGTTGATGATACCCAAATCTCAAATCAATTTTGGAGAACATAGTTGCTCCCTTAATTTGATCAAAAAGTTCATCAATTCGAGGAAGTGGATATTTGTTCTTAATGATCGCCTTATTAAGAATTTTATAGTCTATGCACAATCATAAGGTATCATCCTTCTTCTTCATGAAGATCACCAGAGCTCCCCATGGTGATACACTAGGGCGAATGAAACCTTTATCCAAGAGCTCTTGCAATTGCATCTTTAACTCATACATTTCAATGGTGGTCATACGATAAGGAGCCTTGGATTAAGGATCAATTCTAGACATCACATCAATTGAGAAATAAAATTCTCTCTTTGGAGGTAACTTGGGTAATTCTTCTGGAAAAACATCCTTGAACTCTTGCAAAATAGGAAAATCCTCTATACTAGGAGTGTCAAGATCTTTGATATAAGCCACATACATGCCTTCCTCTTTTCCTTTTTCAATTTCATTGTAGAAATTTTTCTAAGTTCAAAAGACCTTTTCATACCAAAAATTACTGTAGGATTACTTGTATCATCTAGGCATTCTACTGATTTGTCCTTGCAGTTCACTATTGCTTTATGTTCTGTTAGCCAATTGATGCCTAAAATGACATCATAGGAACCTAAAGGTACAACATACATGTTTACTTGCATCTAAAAATTAGGAAGTTCAATCTTGCTACAAGATAAATATTTATCAACCTTTCGCTCTACCCTATTTCCATATTCTACCATCCAAGGTTCTAACATATATCATGCTCTAACTAGAAATCTAGAAAAAACTCTAGGATCTATGAAATATTTAGTTTCTCCATTATCAATACAAATAGATATATCATGACCAAAAAGCCTACCGGCCAACTTAATGGGTGCAACTTGAAAGTCAGACTATTGATGATCTACAACTACATTAATCTAGTGCTGAGTCTGAGGTCCTTTCATGTCTCTATGGGCTGATCGTTGAGGAAAAGCACTAGCATAATGGTCACCTCCACAAGTGTAGAACCCATATTGTGGTCCATGTTTACCATCAAGATTATTCCTTCTATTATCATTCATATTATTTCCTTTGTTTTGATTTTGATTATCATTATTGTTGTTCCTTCCTGCATTACCTCTACCTCTACCCCTCATATTTTGTACTTGTTTCCAGCTAATATATTTCAATTTGTTATCTTGAAACTTTCTCTTGAATCCCTGAGGAGCACTAGTCCTCTGACTCACTATCATTAAGACACCTATTTTACTTTCTTCTCTTACCTCAAGGCCTTCGTAAAAGAAAAGTCCATAGTCTCAGGCTCATGCATATCAACTTTTGATCCTATCTTAGGACATAAACCAAGGATAAATTTGTGGGTTCTAAACTGCTCATCCTTCTGATACTAAGGTAAAAACTTAATTGGGTGGAAGAATTGATAACCTAAAAATGATTGAATATCTTGATGAAATGAATGGAAAAGTAAAAGACAATGATTGAAGGTCACCGAGCTACTAAAGTGATATTTAAGATAATTAAATTAGTCAATTTATTGTCATTGATGTCAACTAGTTTTGACTGTACTTATCATGATGGTTACGAACATCTGAAGAAGAAAAATGGTAAAGGAATGAGATATCTACATGAAGATGAGATAGATATGAAAGATATGGCTATGGTATACATTGGATAACTAATTGATGAGTCTATGGCATCATGTTGTTGACTTGTTTGCATTACATGATTTTGTTATGTATTGAAGATCAGAACTGAACAAGTTTAGTGGTCAATAATTGAATATTTTTATATACACCAAGATAGTGTAGTGTATACCGAGTATAGTATTAACCGAGTAGGTATTCACCGACACATTTTGGTATTGACCGAGTGAAAGAAAGAAATAATGTTTGTAACAACTGGCTGAATTGACGAGTTGGACAATTGCTTATGATTCTTAGGTAGAAGATAAAGTTTTTTATGATGATCTAATGGCTGAAAAAATTTAAGATTGATTGAATGAAGAAGAATGAAACGTGTTATAGACACAATTGTCGAGGAAGGTTAAAGTGACAAAATGAACAATGAAGATTAAGAGGCAAAATCTAACGGATGAAAAGAAAATGGTTTATGTTGTCTATTTAAAGAGACATGAGATTCATTATTGAGTCTGGGATTATTGATATTATAGGAGAATTGACGTGAAATGACTATTTTTCATGCACCGATAATCAAACTGGTTGAAGACATAACCGAGTTGAACTGCAGATATTACCAAGCATTAGAGAATTATTCACCGAGTAGAATACATTGGAGGATATGAAGGATTGAATTGATTATTGATCAGAGGAGGTATTTTGATCTTAGCATAGATCTAAAAATTTGCAAATCCTAGTTTTATTTGAATCAGATCATTAATGTATCAGTTTAACCATTGTTATAGAAAAATCTCTTAACTGAGTGGGACTTAACAGTCTTTTTATATTTCAATATCACATTCAATGAATGTTGATTGTTTTCTTGTTGACCCCATAGTGAATGATGGTCAAGGGAGAATTGTTAGTGATAAATCCTCTAACCAGGTCACACCTTATAGTGTGCATTGTAACCTTTGAGAGGGTTGGCTCCTAACCGAGCTCACTTTAAAAGAGTGAATTATTTTTGGTTACCGGTCCCAGGTGGTTTTTTCCTTAATAGGGTTTCCATGTTAAAAATCTATATTATGTGTATCTGATGTATTGAATTGTTATTTTACTTTACACATTTCATAATTAGTCAGATTGGAAAATATAGTATTGAATTTATTGTCAATCTGTAGATGAAGAGAAAGATATTGTTGATAACTTATCAAGTTGATTATTTGATTGAAAAGTTTGAATATATACATCTGGGAGATTTGGGACTGTAGGATAATTGGAATTAACTGATTCACCCCCCTCTTAGTTATCTAACAATTGGTATCAGATCATTGGTTGCTTGGAAGGAAAGTCTGAAAGAATTAAGCTAAAGATCACAAGATGTATAAGAGAGAGGTTCCAAAGCTAAACAAAGATAACTTCTCGACATGGAAAAGCATAATAAAACTACATATATCTGGAAATGGAGAATCTACAATATACTACTTGAGCAATGATTACATCTAACCGACTGGACCTTAAATTGTTGATCAGTTGAGAGATAGACATGAACATAATATCATAATGAATATAGAGATTTTTGCTTCCTTATCAGATGTTGAGTTTGAAGATATCAAGACGTGTACTAATGCTAAAGCAATGTGGGATAAACTTTCACTAGTTCATAAAGGAGATGAGAATATGTTGAGGGCAAGAGCTAAGAGTCTTAGAGGAAAGTTTGATGACATGAAGATGAAAGAAGGAGAAAAAATTTCACAATACAACAATTGAATTAACGATATTCTCAATGCTATCCAAGGAGTAGGAGGTGTTATTGATGAAGACATTGTTGTGAGTAAAATTCTTAGAACTTTGTTGCCTATTTATGCTATTAGAATCTCTGCAATCCATGAAATGAGATCAACCCCGGATAACACTCTTACACTTGATAGCCTAATTAGTAAACTGACTACTTTTGAGTTGAATAACTATGATAATAGTATTGTTCCAAATGTTGAGTCTACATTTATGTCATCCTTGAAAATTGGTAAATCAAGTAGTAAACACATGATAAGAAATGAGAGTAATAGTGACATTGATGAGGATGAACTTGAAGCATTAATGGCTAGAAGACCGCATGAAGGTAAAGGAATATACAAAGGGAAACTACCTTTGGTATTTTTTAATTGTAAAGAAATTGGTCACATTGTAGCTAGATGTCCCAACTGGAAAGAAGATGACAAAGATGATGAACGATCTGGTGAAAGAAAGTTTGACGGAAGAGATAACCGAGATCACAAAGGTAACCGATAGTGTGAAAAAAGAAGCAACCAACATTATAAAGATAAAGGAAAGAAATCATGTTATCTTGTTGAAGATGATGATGATGACATGGATACCGACATTGATGAAGACATTGAGGTAGTATTCGTAGCTTTGAAAGAAGATTCAAAAGAAGAATAAAGGTATGTTGAAACAACACTTATTTCTAAAGTTAGAAAGAATGATACATGGATTATTGATAGTGGTTGTACACATCATATGACTGATGATGAAGACAAATTTGAATACCTTAAACATTATAATGGTGGATTTGTTAAAATGGTAAATGATACACCTTGTCTAGTAAAAGGAAAATGATCTATCTTGTTGAACAATAAGATTAGATGTGAGAATGCATATTGGGTGAAGGGACTTAACTATAATCTTTTGAGTGTAGCACACTTGAATAACTCAAATCATCAAGTTGCATTTGAAAATAGAAAGGTGAAAATCTATGATGAGACTGGAAAGTTGGTCAGTATTGGTGAATAATCAAAAGGTAATCTATTCTATCTTGACAATGCTAAAACTTCTTGTTTATTGGCTGGGACTAAAGATGTGTGGTTATGGCACAAAAGGTTATTTCATGTGAATTTTGACAAAACGGTTAAAATTAGTAAGAAAAGAAAAGTTAGAGGCTTACCCAGCTTATGTAAACCTTACCATGTCATATGTAAACAACATCAAATGGTAAAAATGTCAAAATCTAGTTTCAAGAGCAACAACTATTCATCTAAAGCTATTTTGGATCTTGTTCATACCGACTTGTGTGGTCCTATGAGAAATCAAAGTTATTGCGGTTACATATATTTTATCTTATTTGTTGATGACTACTCTAGGATGATGACTGTTATGTTTTTGAAAGAAAAATATGAAGCTTTCAAGATGTTTAAATGATATAAAGCTAAAGTGGAAAAAGAAAGTGGAAAAGAGTTAAAATGCTTGAGATCAGATAGAGGTGGTGAGTTTATTTCTGACGAGTTCACTAACTTTTCTGATGAGCATGAAATTAAAAGATAGGTTTCTGCATCAAGAACACCACAACAGAATGGAATTGCTGAAAGGAGGAATATATCCATATTTGATTGTGCTAGAACACTGATGATTAAAAAAGATGTTGCACAAATGTACTAGAGAGAAGCTGTTAGTACCGTTGTATACACATTGAACTGAGTACAACTGAAGAAATATTTAAACAAGAAACCCTATGAGTTATGGTATGGGTACACACTGAATTTAAGTTATTTTAGAATATTAGGAAGTAGATGTTACATTCTGAAAGATGATAAGAATGGGAAATTTGATTCAAAAGGTGATGAAGGAATATTCTTAGGATATTCTACTAAAAGAAAAAGTTTACAAATGTTTGAATAAGGTTTCTAACAAAATGATTGAAAGTGCAAATGTGAGGGTTGATGAGTTTTCTGAGAAAAATGATGAAGAAAACAAAAAGGAGCTAGAAGACAATGGTAGATTCACATACATTGAGCAACCTGACATTCTACCCGAGCAACAGGCTACAATTACCAAGAAGTAGGATAATGATATCAAGCATCATCCTATAGAGACTGAGAATCAGGAAATAATTACCAAGGAATAAAGAAGAGAGCAAGTGTTAGCAAAATTTGTGAGGAGACACCATCCACATAACCACATTATTGGTGACAAGCAAGCTAGAATGATGACACGAAGTAAGTTGAGAAACACCACATGTTTAGTTTGTGAATTTGAACCTAAAAATATTAGGGATGCACTTGAGAATGATGAATGGATTAAAATAATGAATGAGGAAATTGAGAAAATACTAAGAACAAAACATAGACATTGGTACCAGACTGAATAATAAGAATGTAATTGGAACCAAATGGATATTCAGAAATAAGTTGAATAAAAATGGTGAAGTCACTAGGAATAATGCAAGACTTGTATGTAAAGGGTATGCACAAGAAGAAGGTATTGATTATGGTGAGACTTTTTCACCAGTTGCAAGACTTGAAGGAGTTAGAATATTGCTTGCATATGCTACATACAAAGGATTCAAAGTATATCAAATGGATGTCAAATCTGAATTTTTTAATGGAATACTTGAGGAAGAGGTATACATTGAACAACCTGAAGGTTTTGTTGATCCAAATAAAAAAACATGGTATGTAAGTTACACAAAGCACCGTATAGACTGAAACAAGCACCGAGAGCATGGTATGAAAGACTGCATTCATATCTTATTAGTATTGGATTTGTTAGAACAAGTGACAACAATAATTTATATTTGAAAGGTGAAACTGATGACAAGATTCTTATTGTTGAAATTTTTGTTGATGATATCATATTTGGAGGACATGATAATAGATTCAAATCATTTGTTGATGAAATGAGAAAAGAATTTGAAATGTCAATGTTTGGAGAGATTAAATTCTTTCTTGTTTTGCAAATTCTACAACAAAGTGAAGGTATATTCATTACACAATCAAAGTACATCAAATAAGTGTTGAAGACCTTTGGGATGGAAGATTCAAAACCAGTTAGTGCGTCGATGGTCATAGGATGCAAATTAATAAAGGATGATCAGTCAACCGAGGTAAATCAGAAAATATGTAGATCAATGATTGGTAAACTAATGTATGTTGTGCATAGTAAACCGGATATTGCACATTCAATTGTGATTGTAGCAAGATTTTCTACTAATCCTAAAGAATCACATATGACTGTTGTTAATTGGATTTTGAGATACTTGAAAAATACAGAGAACTATGGTTTATGGTATAAGAAAGAGAACACTTTTGAACTAAAAGTTTACACTGATGCAGATTGGGCTGGAAACATTGATGACCAAAAGAGCACTACTGGTGGAGCATTCTTTTTGGGAGAAATATTAGTTACTTGGATAAGAAAGAAACAATGATGCATTTCTTAGTCCATAGCCAAAGTAGAATATGTTTTTGTTGATGGTAATTGTTAAAACATTGTATGGATAAAACAACTTTTGAAAGAGATGAATGAAGAGGTCACTGATCCAGTGATGATATATTGTGACAAAACAAGTGCTATAAACATTTCTAAGAATCCAGTGATGCATGCAAAGAAAAAACACATATCCATTAAGTATCACTACTTGAGGGAAAAAGTACAAGAAAAGCAAGTAAAACTAGAGTTTGTGAAATCAAAAGAACAACTTGCAGATATATTTACCAAACCCTTACCTAAGGATACATTTGAGTACTTGAGGACTAGACTAGGGGTCCATCCCCTGTCTATCGTTCACTAAGGTGATCAGGAGATTGCATCAACCTATACTTTATCACAATATCAAATGATGTTGATGCATATTGTTCACACTTTAGGTTTCCTAAGGTTGTGAAAGCTAGAAAAAATGACACTGCATATCGGTACATGAAGGTACTTAATCTAAACCGAACACCAGAGATAATATTTTGGCTACTGTATAGCTATTTATTCTTTTTGGAATTTCTATCAAAGGGAGAGAAGGAATCAATGGAATATTTATCCAAAGGGAGAGAAGCAAAAGGGAGAGATAAACCAATGAAATATTATAAGGGAAGAAGAATCACACAAGAAGAAGAAGAAGAAGATCAAATCTGGAGGAAGAGTCTGCATAGAATGTTGTGTAGTGATTAAACATATTAAATGAACAAGCTAGGGAAAGCTTACCAAGCTACAACATTTACTTATAGAGTTGTAGAACAAATGTTTGGTATTCTATGACATATTTCATATTGTGTTGCATCAATGCCAAAGGGAGAGATTGATAACCTACAACTGATTGAATATCTTGATGGAATGAATGGACAAGTAAAAGATAGTGATTAAAGGTCATCGAGCTACTAAAGTGATATGTAAGATGATTAAATCAGTCAATGTATTTTCATTGATGTCAACTAGTTTTGACTATACTTATCATGATGGTTACAAACATCTAAAGAAGAAAAATGGTAAAGGAATGAGATATCTACATGAGGATGAGATGGATATGAAAGATATGGCTATGGTATACATTGGGTAAATTATTGATGAGTCTATGGCATCATGTTGTTGAATTGATTGCATTACATGATTTTGTTATGTATTGAAGGTCATAACTGAACAAGTTTATGTGGTCGGTAATTGAATATTTTTGTATACACCGAGATATTGTAGTGTATACTGAGTATAGTATTAACCAAGCAAGTATTCACCGACACATTTTGGTATTGATCGAGTGAAAGAAAGAAATAATTTTTATAACAACCAACTGAATTGATGAGCTGGACAATTGCTTATGATTCTGAGGTAGAAGATAAAGTTTTTTATGATGATCTAACGACAGACAAAATTCAAGATTTATCAAATGAAGAAGAATGAAACGTGTTCTAGACACAACTACCGAGGAAGGTTAAAGCAACAAAATGAATGATGAAGATTAAGAGACAAAATATAATGGATGAAAATAAAATAGTTTATGTTGTCTATTTAAAGAGACATGAGATTCATTATTGAGTCTAGGATTATTGATACTGTAGGAGAATTCATGTGAAATGACTATTTTCATGTACCGCTAATCAAAATGGTTGAAGACAGAACCGAGTTGAACTACAGACATTACCAAGCGTCAGAGAATTATTCACTGAGTGGAATAAGTTGGAGGATATGAAGGATTGAATTGATTATTGATCAGAGGAGGTATTTTGAGCTTAGCGTATATCTCAAAATATGCAAATCCTAGTTGTACTTGAATTGGATCATTACTGTATTAGTTTAACCATTGTTACAACAAAATCTCTTAATTGAGTGGGACTTAACAATCTTTTTGTATTTCAATATGACATTCAATGAATGTTGATTGTTTTCTTGTTGACCACATAGTGAATGTTGGTTAAGGGAGAACTATTAGTGATAAATTCTCTAACTAGGTCACACCTTACAATGTGTTTTTTAACCGTTGATAGGGTTGGATCCTAACCGAGCTCACTTCAAAAGAGTGAATTATCTTGGGTTATTGATCCCCGGTGGTTTTTTTCCTTAATAGGGTCTCCACATTAAAAATCTATGTTATGTGTATCTGATGTATTGAATTGTTATTTTACTTTACACATTTCATAACTAGTCATATCAGTAAATATAATATTGAATTTACTATCAATCAGTAGATGAAGAGAAAGATATTGTTGATAGCTTACCAAGTTGATTATTTGATTGAAAAGTTTGAATATATACATCTGGGAGATTTGGGACTGTAGGATAAATAGAATTAATTGATTCACCCTCCCCTCTTAGTTATCTAACAAGAATATCTCATGGTACTCGATAATAGTCAATACTCCTTGTATCAAGTTCTGAAATTCAACCACTTTCTTATCATAGTACAAATAAGGTATCTCTTATAGAAAATTACAAGAAATTCCTCCTAGGAGATCTCACTAGTCTGCATCCTCTTTTCTGCCATCTCATTATCCCACCGAGTACCAGCCTCACCAACCAATTGGAAAGCACCTCACATAGCTCTAGATTTATCTGATAGATTACAAATGCGAAAATAATTTTCCATGGATACTATCCATTCCTCAACATCACTGATGGTCTTACCATCAAAGGTAGGAGGTACGACCTTCTTGAGGTCCTTACTCATTTCCTCTGCTATTCTTTCTCTATTATTAGGTATGTATGTAGCCCTATGATTTTCATTTTGTTTCTACTACTCTTCATTCCTCCTTTCCTCTTCTTCCTTTCTGAGTACTTCCAAATGTTGGTCCTCAACCAATTTCCTTTGAGCTTCCATCCTCAGATCTTCTTCTAGTTTCTGCTGAGCTTCCTCATTTTCTACCTCTTACATCCCACTTAAGATGATCCATACGATCACCTTGCTAATGTAAGAGGTTTCTCTATTCAGTCAAGAGGTTTAGGATCTCATCTAGCCTTGGATTTGGTTCATCATCAATCCGTTCATTGCTAGAGCTAGCCTTGAAATTGTTTCAAGTTTGCATGGTGACAAATCAATTCCTGCACCAAGCATGAGTACACAACTTAGAAATAGTAGACCAAGGTCAGAGTGTTTAAACACACCTTTGATACCACATGTAATGAATGTTTCTATCTCACAAGTGACACATAAGCTCATTAACGAAAAACTCATAAAATCAAACAAAAATCAAGTCTATAAAAACATAAAGACTTTTCCACATAACATATTCCATTTCTCAAAATAATAATTTTCAATAATTTGAAAATAATGTCAAATATCCTTAAGTACAAATAAGAAGAAATCAACCATATTGTCGAGAGTACATGATTCATCCAATAATACAACATGAGGTGATAAATACATAAAAGATGTTTACCATACTGTTGAGAATCATACATCAAAAGTACAAATACAAATACAATAGAGTAAAAGACCCAAAGGTCAATGATACAAGATATCAATACATATGCCATCAGACTATCAATCATCCATCTACATGCTTCAGTCCCCTATTCCATGAGACATCTATCCATCTGCAAATCTCAAGACAAAAATGTGATCCATGTGCTTAATCTGCCCAACCACTGAGTGGTTAGCTCTCCTGGGGCTCATCCTAAAATGAAGAGTACACCGTCCGTGCTTGAGTAATCTATCAACTTGACACTAATGGATTAGAAAGGAATCTAGTGTAAGTTGTGAACCAACTAATTTTATCATACATAAAAGTAGAACTAACACATATATGGCAGAGAAAAAAGAAAATAACCAACACAAAGTCATTCATGTTTTTACATAGCTTAGGCCTAAACATAAAATAACCAGATTTCTACTAGCAGGTAAAAGAAAGATACATTTACCCTTCTCTTTTTATCCATATTCAACACCCTTTCCCATGATTTCTTCCTCAAAATAGTATTTTAAGAAAAAACTAAAAATAGCATATGTTCACGTTTCCAAAACATTTTCACTCTCTAGAAATTATTTTTTCTTTAATGGTAATTTCACATAGTAAATTTTCTATGATAAAGAATTGTGTGGTTAAACTAACAACTAGCATTTACTTTTTACTGAAAATGCATTCCTAAAATAGAAAGATGATAATTAAAGAATCTAGTTTTCATATATATGTAATGAAGCTATTGCTACAAGAAGTTTGTGTATATCTTGTCTCAATTTGAAAGAATCAATAGTAAACATATTTTTCTAAATTTTAACTGTAAGTTCGACATGAGGGTAGTCAACAGATTTGTTTTGTGTATACTATCTTTAATCACTGACTGATTTTCAACAATGATAACTAATTTCAATTTCCATACAAAAAAATTAGTACCTATTTCTTCCCATGTTTACATTCTTCCCAGCACTAAGATTTATAAAAACAAAATCAATATAAACTTATGCTACAAGAAAAATATTTTAATCCTAAATAAACAAGAATTTTCGTTAAATCCACTTGCCTCATTTCAGAGTGATTCATACTCTCTATATGTTTTTCTAACTTAATCAACTATTATTTAGAAAAATACCCGGTAAAGTCTTTGTGATCTTACGAAAAAGTTTCTTGTCGCATTCTGAATCCAAAGCTGCTTCTCTTATGCTCACATTTCTTCTGTTACACACTTCCTTTACTTTTCACCTCCTCTACTCTCTATGTGTGTATACTCCCTCATGTTTCTTCTTTAATGTGTAAGTTCCAATCATACAAATGTCGCTCTCCTTTCCATTTCACTTCTTATCTATGTTGCACCCCCTCTCTTCTATTCTATGTAATTAAACTTTGTTTTTCTTTTCTTTTACTTATCTCCATCTTCTCCTCCCTTCTCCATTCTGCTCCTTAGCTAGTTGCACACACACACACACACACACACACACACACATATAAAAGTCCCTTTCAATTTATTTGCATACCAAAATCTCCCCTACTTATGCCGCATATTCTCTCTCCCTTAACTCGCGTGCATGCACCTATTGTGTGTGAATCTTCTTCCTAATTTTGGCATAATTTAATCCCCCTTATCACTCCCTCAGTCCCGCGTGTCTCCCTTTCTTTGTTCTTTCTTAGTCATGAATGCTTTTCCCTTCAAATAGTCCCTTTAAATGCAAAGTTTTAGCCATAATCTGTGCCAAGTTTTTTTTAGAGATCTAAAGATCTCCTCTGAATCTCCTTCATTGTGTGCGAGAGCACTCCAGTTCTCCTTGAAAAGACTTCTCCTTCTATGTTGATTACTATTTATCGGTAAGTTTAATTTTAATTTTTAATTATCTCCCTCTACGTAGATAATAAGCTTTGTATATCGGTGTTAATAATTTATATCACCAATCATAAAAGAATCAAAAGCTTTTAATATATTCACATATATTTATATAATGATTGATCTATATTTACTTTTCTAAATAAAGAACTACTAGTAATTTAAAATAACTACAAATGATCACATTGTACAAATCAATCAAATTCAAATGAATTTAAATTCTTCCACAATAGGTAAGATTATGTTATTACTCAAACAAATTATCTCAAACATTCGAGTAATATAAGCAAGAGAAAGAAAACTAATTATACAATTTTACTCAAGCATTCATTTTTACGAGACAATTCAAGAAACTCATTAAATATCAAAACAAATCTAAGTGGTGTGTGATTGTGACCAAATTTTATATTCCGATCTCACCCCTGCCTTCATCTCTTGTTAATCATGCTTGCACTCAAAAGTTCATCAATAGGTTAGTCCCATTAAATCAAAATCAAATTTTGAAATAGATATATCATAAATAACATCTCCAATTCATCGATAATCATCATTTAACAATATTTCATAAAGCATTTGAATTTCCATACCTAACATCATTTTCCATTTCATCAATTTATTTCATCCTAAAATTATTAAAGAAACATAATAAAAACTATGTCTAAATCATTTATTACAAATGACTTGGGTCAACAAACATTCGACTAAGTCAACATAAGTCTAAAATAGTCTCTCAAAAGTCCTAAAATTTAGGAGAACCAAATCAGATTATGACAAAGAATTAACAACTACATATATATATATATATATATATATATATATATATATATATATATATATATAAGACTAACTTAATAGAAAAAACAAAATTTTTCCTAACTAAATATATACATTCATTCATTAGAACCACTAAATTAACATTAATTTTAGTAATTATCTATCGTCACAAGAATAATTACGCCAAGAGGCGTAAACCCTACAGCCGCATCAATCCTCCCTATAGCAGGTCATCGATAAAAAAACATTGTAAGATTAAAGAACCTATTCATATTTCATTGGTTGTGGTAGTAATGGATATGTGGCACTAACATGGTAGAGCAACTACCAACAATAACAAATACTTCCGCCCAATTACTTCCCAGCAAAAAAATATATTAAATATAGTAACACAATAACATAGTAAGACATGCTTAATTTTAATTTAAAACATTAAAAGCTAGAATAGCGAGAGTCTTTGTAACTACCATTTTCATCCATCTTTTCATCTCCCTATGAACTTTTAAAAGACAATTTATGTTTCAAAACTCGCAATTGCTATTCTCACAATTGCTATTGGTAGCATTTCAAAATACAGTAAGTTTTTTCTCAATGTATTATTTTGCGCTTGGGCTATTCGTAGTTGTTAACCTGATTTCTTAATTTTTTGGTTGTGCTTCAGACCAAAAGAGGACTAAGCTTTTGATCAAGAAGTTGTCTTTCCAGAGGTTGGTTGCCTGTTAAATAATCACTATTGCCATTGACATTTTATATTCATCATTTGTCTGAGATTTACTAAATATTTGAAATTTCATTTTGAGTCGAACCTTTCTGCAATTTATAAAGTTATGGGCAATGTCTATTCAAAAAATAGGATGTATATTTGATCATGTTTTGAAGTTGCATATTTGATCATTTTGATTAAAAAGAATAGAAATGATAAAATGAATTATATTCTGCTGCTTCTTCTTTCACCTCTGTCATTCTCACCTACATGGTTGTTTTTATCCTTCGAAGTTGATTCTGAAGATCTTAGTGTCAATGGATTTAATATTTGTTTTTCTCTTTTGTAATTTTGATAACCCTTCTCCGAGCAGGGCATTGTTTTCCCATTTGAATCAATAAGTTATTTTGCTTATTCAGATTGTAATATCATGCAACCAATTTTCACCACTAACCCTTCCATGCAATGTAGAAACATATGGAATCCCAAAAAATTGATCCGTTGATTTCATTTTTAAAATCTTCCTAAATGTAATTGTGCAGCCAAAAAGCAAAAAATAAACAAGAAAAACTATTAATGATATGCATTAATTGACTAAAAAGGGGGAAAAACTGAAAACCTAAAACGTAAATCTTCACAATAACTTACAGAGGCACCAAAAATAGAATAAGTGCAGTGATATTTCCTACACAAGAAATAAATAAATAAATCAGAATCCAAATGTCTAGGGCTCAGTTGCCAAGCAGATGAATGGAGATGAAGAGTAGACAGTATTGGTAAATAGTATCAAAGTAGTAGTTTAGGTCAAGAATATTGTATGATATAAAATTAATTTCATAATCTATACGTCTAAATCTATTAAATGCATTAATCTTTTCTATTTTTTTTAGTATTTGTAATAGTATTAGCATTTCATTCTTTCATAATAGTAATTAATTTTGTCTTATTTTTTAACAATGAAATAAATGATAGTCATTTGATTTTTTAATTAACACATAATTTTAATTAACTCATTAAATAATTAAATTTATTATTATATAATCATTAATAAGTAATAGTAGAATTCATTATAATAGTATACAAATTTTTTATATAGCATCAATCCTCCCTATAGCAACACCATCTATTATAATAGTATACAAATTTAATCATAATAGTATACAAGGTTTGAACATTTATATGGTTAAAAAGGTGGTCTAAGGGATAGTAGATTCCATTATTTTAGTTTTATGTATTTATTGGATTAGCATATGATTGAGTAGTTCAATTAAAGAAAAATAATTTTAAAAAATAATATTTAAATTAAAAAGTTAAGGAGAGTAGATTGAGTTTTAATCCATCTTTTCATTTCCTTAAGTTTTAAATTTGAGCTTCAAAATACAATAAGTTTTAAATATAGTTTGAATAAATTTGAGCTTCAAAATATAGTAAGTTTTAAATATAGTTTGTTTAAATATTAAATTTGATAAATAAATAAAAAAATTAAATAGATAATTAATATTAGATGGTGTTGTCAATATAGCTACATGTTAGCATATTTACTTATTTTTACAACATTTTATAATGGTATAATTTTAGAGGTATTAAATATTATAATATAATTTTTACTGTTTAATTATATTTTTTTCTCTATTTTATAAATATTTTTTTGATTATTTATTTTAGGTCATGGAAAATTCTATGGATGAAATACAAAGTGATTAAAATTCCAATCATGGAGAACCATGTAGAAGATGTAGACATCATAGAGATTCCAAATACCAATTCTGTGCAGTCAACTACGAATGAAAACTCAATTGCAAGTCCTTCACTGTCAAGTGTTTAGTCAAATGACTTCATTGATACAGATATACAGAAACTGGGAAGATAAATTATGAATTTACATAAAGAACTCATCGAAAGGATTAAGCTCATAACCTCACATGCACATGCAATTGAAGCAAATGATGTCACTTTCCTTCAAGAAACGATTGAATCAGTCTATGGCATAGTTGATATATTTGGTAATTTCACAGGCTTCTATAGGGAGTTATTTTATGATGAACAATATGAGCAAGGTGTTGGAAATTTGACTTTACTAAGATTATATGACTAGTTTTGTGTTGTCATTATTGTAAAAAAGTCATATGGAGTTTTGATAGTCAGCGCACAAGCCTTGAAGTTCATATTTTGGCTAACTATGGTAGACAATGCAGACATCAATGTACCTAATGATTAGAGCATCATCGCACATGTGTATAATCAAGTTATGGTATGCACCCTTGGATATAAGCTTTTGAATATTTTATTATGCTAAGTCTAAGAATGCATGATCATATGTGATAGTATCGAGAAGTTACGACAAGTCTAAGTGACACTAGCAGTTCGGTGATAGAGCAGAACAGAGCATGAAGCCGACAGGAAAGATTTTGTTTATAATATATCATTTCATTTTGTAATGGCTATGTGCCTATTGTAATAGTGTTGTAAACATGTTATTATCATTATAGGTAAACACACTTGAGCCAATTATATTGAATCGTTGTGTGTGTTAGGTTTTAGGCCGACAAAGTATTAAGTTTTGATTGTGCCTATTCGACATGTATATATATGATATGCACCTTTATATTTGATGTATGATGTATAGATAAAGGAGTAGAAGTATGTGAAGTATATAGAAGAGCATAAAAAATGGAATAAAGCTTTACAAGAGGTTAGAGCATCAACGCACAAAAGGAACTGATCAGACAACAGTGTCAAAGCAACAATTCACCCTTCCGAATATACTATGTATCTGATTATCAGGAGGTTGTTTCCTTCTTCATTGAGCAGTGTGCTCTAGTAGTGTGTCATCCACCCCTAATAGGGTTTGTTCTTTCAGATTCCTAACAGATTCATTGTACTCAACATTGTAAAGACTGCTCCTAACAGGGCAAAGGAACTCTAACAAGTTCATAAGACTAGTGCAATTATTTGTGGGTACTAATTCCCATCAGGGTTTTCCCCTGGCCAAGGTTTCCCTGTAAACATATCTTGTGTTATGTGTTATGGTTGATTGTTTTATATGCTTTACTATTCATTTTAGTAATTAAGTAATTCAGCTAAGTTTCAAGAAGCAGAAAAATATTAATTATAGAACACTGATTCACCCCGCCCTCTTAGTGTTCCGATTCTTAACAATTGGTATCAGAGCTTTGGTCCTTGAAGAGAAGTTTAACCACTTGAGAAGATCATGGGTTCAGAAGAAGCAAAACATCTAAAGAAAAATCTTGAAGTAGCTCTTGAAGATCTTGACAGATCTGAAAAAGAAATTGAAGAACTGAAAATGAAGGTCAATGACTCACAAGTATTCATCAAGAAACTTAGAAAAGATTTGAAAGATTGTTCAACAAATGATTTGGGAAAAATGGTCAAAAAGCTGAATGAAGAAAACATGTCTCTAAAAGATCAGATTGAACATTTGAATGAAAAATTAACTGATAGCAAGTCAGCCTTTGAGGATCAGATCAAAGAAAACAAACAGTTGGATAAAGAACTTATGCAAGCAAATCTGAAAATCTTGGAGTTAGAGAACATCAAGAAAAAGATGGAATCTGAGTTAATAGAAGCCAAGAATCATATTGACAAATTGCACACAAGTACTGATCTGTTAGATTCACAGATCTATGCATAGAGGATAAAAGGAGATTCTAGTGGTATTGGATACAATGAAGCACAAATTCAAATCAATAAAATGCAAGAAAAAATGAAAGCACCAGAAGAAACTATAGAAGCTAAGAAGACTGAAAGTCAAATTGAAGCTAAAGCAGAAACACCTAAAGATGGAAGAAAGCTAGTAAACCAAACTTGTTATTCTTGTAACAAGCATGGACATATAGCAAGAGATTGTAAAGAGGTAAGACCTTTCAATGGTTATTGTTATTCATGCAATAAGTTTGGTCATAGAGTTATGAATTGTAGATCAAATCAAAGAAGTCAGATACAACACAATCAAAGAAATCAACCATAATAAAGTGTTAGATGTCCTCTGAACATTACAAGTTAGATATGCAATTTTAATGGACACACATCTAAAGAATGCAGTATGGTAACTCACATCAATGCACCTAGGAATATAAGTCCTCTAGTCATTTGTTACTCTTGTAACAAGGTTGGACACATCTCAAAGTTTTGTAGATCACAAGCACAAAGACAAGAAAGACCTGATCAGTCCCAAGGATTGATATTGGATGAATCTAAAGAAGTCAAGTTTGTGAAAGCTATAGAAGATGTGAGCAAGATTTGGATGGAAGTAAAGAAAGATAATGCTATTGAGAAAGTGGCAAATGCATCCACAATGTACGCACCTTCTACTTCTGGATAAATGACCCGCATGGTCATAAGGGGAGCTAGATAAGCTCTAGACCCTTGTGCAGCTAGTATACTCACCTCAGAGTATGTGCCTTCGGTTTTAGATGTTTGGTTTCTAGTTGATGCAATATGCAAGAGCGCACAATCTTAATGTTAGCAGAAACTAAGTTTTGAATTCACAGTTGTAGCCCGTGTTGCGACGACGAGCATTAATTGTAGAGTTTTGATTTATAAGTCATTGAAGATCTAATATATTCACTTTTACATTTGAGATCAAGCCTTTGAAGAGTGTAGGAGATTAAAGCATCAAGTATTGAATGATTTCAGTCATTTCATCAACAAAGGAGAGGTAAAAGTTGTTAGTGGAACCCTAGCTTGGACACGTCATTTTAGAAATATTTTGGAACCCTATTTGAGCATTGAAGGAAGTAAGTAATGACAACTCCATTAATCTTTGATGTCACTAAAATGAAGAGATACATGTTTAAGAAGCACCCGTTCAAGTCAGTATTAGATGATTTAGAAGGAGCATTTTCTAGGACTCCAATAGGAGTCATGTATGTCGAAGATATTCACGCTTACATTTATTGTAAGGAGTCTGTAGGAGTAGACTGCATAACACTACACATGGTAACAATGGTTAATCCTAACTTTACATTCAAGGATGAATTCTCTCACCTTATAGATAACCCTATTATTGAGTATGCAACTGTGCATGAGTTTTATGAGTCAGAATGGGTTAAGATTTTACTCAGCAGGATACATGATGATTTTTTTTGGATTGGTGAAGTCCCTATCTATATTATAGCTGATCTCATCCATGAGATGACAATACTTTCTAAGGTTGGCACCCTTCTTCCAACAAGAAAAGATGTCAGAAAACAAGTTGAGCAAGCTTGTAAATATAGGAGTGACAAGTGCATCATGATCATTGAGCCCATAGAGGAGAAAGACATTAAACTCATGGCTATGATCCTTGGATATAGATTTCAACATGCAAATAGAGTAAATAGTGTATCTGTAGCTACAATTCTAGCATCAATAAAGATAGTGAAATAAAATACATAGTTTAACCTTTGTGAGATCTTGCACGCACACTTAATAGATAACATCAAAGCTATAAAGCATGATAAGAGAAAAATATTCAGATTCAGGTCATTAATCATATATATGTACTTTCATATTATTGGCAAGGTTTCTAATCTTTACCTAGATAGAAGCAAACCCACCTTGCCTCAAATTTCACTTAAGGCATCATCTGAGAGCACTTTAAAGGACTACATGGATCTAGAGATCAAAACATTCAGAATTAAGACACAGAGAAGGTTCATAATACCTGAGAAGTTAGTGGAGAAATACAAGGACACTATATGTTTTATGGTAGAAACATATTCTACATGCATGGAAGTAGTTGAGCCTAGAACAAAGTGGATTCATCCACTTAGTTATGAAGTAGATGAGCATATTTTGGAAGGATATGCACAAGTCCTTCTATCTGTGCCAAAGGATCCCAATGAGCCTAGATGGGGTACATATGAAGAGAAGACAAAACAAGTTGATTATGTCTTGTACAGTGCAACAACTTAGAGAAAAGCATCTCAGATTACCTCTGATATTCTAAAAATTCATGGTGTCACCCAAGAAGACCTAGATAAAGTAAGGGAATCCAAGATTTCTATGCAACTTGAGAGTGTACCCTCATCTACAAAAATTAAAGAAGTAAAGTCTGAGGATGATCCAAAGAAGAAAAAGAATAAGACAGGTGATAGCACCTCTACGCCCTCTACTATAGTTGATCTAGAGTCATCTCCACCTTCTGAGCCAAGCAAGTTTTTTAGAAGAAAGAATCAGGCCGGTGCAAGCCACCCATCCTCAATGATAACCATAAGAAAAGTAAAGAACACTCAAGCACCTCCCGAGGTAGGATTCAGACCAAGTTTGAAAGTTTTGAGATCTAGAGTTGTTGATGAAGGAAGGATAGATCAGATTGGAAAATTTAGTGATAAATATGGAGAGATTGATAGATCAAAAATTCATTCTGTGATTATCCAACATATGATTAAGTTCAAGAAGTCAGTTTTGGAACTTAAGACAATCATCCCTGAGAAGATGATAATGTATGGAACATGCTTGATTCATTGAAAATACAAGCTATAGAGGAGGATATGAGAATTAGAGAGAATAAATTGGATGATAACCTTCCTATTTGTTCATTAGAAGAAAAGATGATGCTGTTAGATTTGGTGAAGCCTCATCTGAGATAAAAAATTAGAACTTTTCACATAATGAACAAAGATTATGAGTTGATTGCAAAGGAGACAAAGAAAGCATTTGAGAAAGTATTTCTGGAAAGACACATGTACCCTCCTACTGCGCCTGCACCCCAAGTTACTCCAAAGCAAGAAAAAGAATCAGAGATTCGAAATGTACTTATTACAAGTCCACAGGATTCTGTGCCCAAGGTTACAATACCCTCTGAAGTAGTTGAGGCTAAAAATGAAACTATTGTGATTGATAATATTGAAATAACCATGGCAGCCATAGATAATGATCTGGATAAGTTTGAAGAAACTTTTGTGAGTACTGAAGAAGATGATATCCTATGTAGTGAAGAAGCAAGAAGTCCTAGTTGAATATATAACAAGATAAGAAGATGAAAAATAAGATGAACCTAAAGAACAACCCTATGTTGAGATCCCAATAAAGATGGAAAGTGAAAGTATGGATATAAATCAAAGTGCAAACTTAATTTCTACTCCTAATCCCTCCATATCATTTTTGTCAAGATTGACTCCTGATACAACAAGTTTAGATTCATGGGGAGAAGAGGATCTAATAAAGATAAGTGTGATGGCTATGGAGAAAGCCAAAGAAAAGCAAGTGATGAGAAACCCTCTCTTTGTAGAATTAGTCAACATATTGAATAACTTACTATTTGTAGATAAGAAATTGGTTAATGTTCACTCAATGGATGATGTTAGCAGTATTTTGTCAAGTTTCAAAGAAAACTTTTCCAGTCTAGAAGACTCGGGGACAAAAATTGCAGAAGAGAAATACAACAAGAAGAGGCTGAATGACTTAATAAACAATTTCTCATTAGACCTAAATTCTCTAAAGATTGGTCAAGAAATGCTGAAAGAGATAGCAACAAAAGGAAGAAAGCAGATAGCTAATTGCATGAACCAAGATAAACTCACTTCAGAACACTCAAAGAAGATTCAGGAAGCAAAGTCTCTGATTGCAGCAATAAGAAAATCGGTTGAAGACCCCTCTCAAGACATAAATGTTTGCAATAATGTTTATCAAGGGCAGATAGACAAAATAGAGAAAATAGAAAAAGAGATTGCAAAGATAAGGGCTAGACAAGCACAACTGAGAAATGTACTAGCACCCTCATTAGATGTACTAAATCAGAACATCAAGCATATAGATGCAACAATTGTTACATATGATCAAGGCCCCTGCATGGATTTAGAAAAGATGGAGAAGCTTACATATGCATTATGCGCCCATCTTTAGACTATTGATGCACTCAAGGTATTTTGGCAATAAGAAATAAAAAAACTTCAGATTGCATATCCAGATGTACTCCATGTAAACACTTACAGATTTCCTTTTTGAGCACCTTTGTCATTAATGTCAAAGGGGGAGTAATGTATATAGCAAAAGAGAAGATAAAATAGTATATGGTGTATAGTATAGAAGTATAAGCAGTTTTTGTCAAGTCTAGCAACTTCGCCATATTCCTTTGTTGCCATTAATGACAAAGGGGGAGATTGTTGGCAAGTTGACTTTACTAAGATTATATGACTATTTTTGTGTTGTCATTATGGTAACAAAGTTATATGGATTTTGATAGTCAGCGCATAAGCCTTGAAGTTCATATTTCAGCTAACTATGGTAGACAATGTAGACAATGATGTACGTGATGATCAGAGCATTGGTGCACATGTGTATGATCGAGTTATGGTATGTGCCCTTGGATATAAGCTTTTGAATATGTTATTATGCTAAGTCTAAGAACACATGATTGGATGTGATAGTATCGAGAAGTTACAACAAGTCTAAGTGACACTAGTAGTTCAGTGACAGAGCAGAACAAAGCTTGAAGCTGACAGGAAAGATTTTGTTTAGAATATATCATTTCATTTTGTAATGGCTATGTGCCTATTGTAATAGTGTTGTAAACATGTTATTATCATTATATGTAAACACGCTTGAGCCAATTATATTGGAAGCATTGTGTGTGTTAGGTTTTAGGCCTACACAGTATTAAGTTTTGGTTGCACCTATTTGACATGTATATATATGATATGCACCTTTGTATTTGATGTATGATGTATATATAGAGGATTAGAAGTATGTGAACTATATAGCAGAGTAGAACAAATGGAATAAAGCTTTACAAGAGGTTAGAGCATCAATGCACAAAAGGAACTGATCAGAAAATAGTTTCAAAGCAGCAGCTCACCCTTCGAGATATAGTGTGTATCTGATTATCAGGAGGTTGTTACCTTCTTCATTGAGCAGTGTGATCCGGCAGTGTTCTATCCACCCCTAATAGGGTTTATTCTTTCAGACTCCTAATAGAGTCATTGTACTCAACATTGTAAAGACTACTCCTAATAGGGCAAAGGAATTCTAACAAGTTCATAAGACTAGTGCAATTATTTGTGGGTACTAATTCCCATCGGGGTTTTCCTCTGACCAAGGTTTCCCTGTAAACATATCTTGTGTTATGTGTTATGGTTGATTGTTTTATATGCTTTACTATTGATTTTAGTAATTAAGTAATTGGACTAAGTTTCAAGAAGCAGAAAAACATTAATTATAGAACACTGATTCACCCCCCCCCCCCCCCCCCTCTCAGTGTTCCCATTCTTAACACAAGGCAACTTTGATCTAATCAAGGATGGGTTTCTAAGATATTTGAATGAAATTTAATGTAAGAAAAGGTCATAGCACTACATGCAACAAACAATTTTGTAGTATCGAACACACAATTTTGTATTTACTTAAATATAAATAAAATTTTGTATTTATTTCTTAATTCATCTCATATTTTTAAAATAAAATATAATTTATATTCACATAAGTCATAAATTATAAATAAATACCAATATTAAAATAAACAAATTACTACATTAATACATACATGATGAATACATAAGCTCGTATCTTTGCTTCCAACATTTATAATATAAGTACACATTTTTTAAAGTTATTTATGTCTTTTCTATTTTTAGAAGTTAGATTTATAAATAATTATTATTAATTAAGCTTTTTAGAGTATTTATATTTCCTATATACTATTCTTATTCCTTTCAAACTATAAACAACCATTTTCTATTTATTTATGTTTTATATGCATTTTGTATATTAGCTATGGTTCGACAAAGGAAACTCTTCTTTGAAACGGAGCAAAGAAAATAATACAAAAGAGAATATCAAAAGGAATATTGTAGACGTCGTATGCAATAAGTGGCATATGCTCAAATGGATCAATCTAAAAGTCAAAGGAATGAAGTTGAAGGAGAAAAATACGGTAAACATAGATTAGAGGTCGCTATTGAGAAGTTGCAAAGTGAAGCAATAGTAGAGGGTAATGTTAACAAAAAATTAGGCCACCAAACACCTGAGCATCACTCTCATTCTAAAAGACAAGACATGGACAACCTACATCACAGAGACACAAATAAAAACACATGTCAACACACATCTAAGGAGGCACATGCAGAACAAGTGATAAGAGAACAAAATGATGTTGGGGTACATCCTATACATAATGTGGGCCAAGTACAATATAATCCCCAACTACAAGAAACACAACAAATTATACATCAGGAAAATATTGAAATGAATGTACAAAGTCAAGATTGTGAAAGGAATGCAAAAGAGGAAGATTTTAGGTCAGTTGAGTGTGTTACAGAAACACCATAAAATCAACACGCAGTACAATCAAGTCATGAATCATCTCAACATGGTTTTCCATATGTGAATGAATTGTTGGAAACTAATTTTATGAAATTTCAATTATCATTTCAAATTTTTTTGGATATGTTGGCATCATCGGCAATGTGCTACATTTGTCAAGAATGCTACATTGGAATTAATGTCTCTCGTAGTCCCCAAGGTCCTGTTTGTACTAGATGTAGGCAAGAAAAAGGAAACCATATATTCTCAATTGAAAACAATATGGATCCTGAGGCCTAACTAATAGAATTAGAAAATTTAACTCAAGTGGAAGAAATGCTAATTTCACGTGTCAGCCCTATTTTACAAGTGACACATGCAACTAGTGGTCAATTAAAATATAGAGGGCACACAATAAGTTTTCCACAAAATATTGAAAGTGTCACAAAGAAATTGCCACATTTGGTCAAAGATCTTCCACTTATTGTAGTACATAGAAAGGAGCAATGTGGAACAAGCTATAACTTCACGGTAAATAGAGATCATGTCTACACTGCCTTACGATATAAAATTATGCATGATAAGTTTTACTCTGATGTGATTGTTGATGAAAATGCTTTGGACAATATATCACCAAATGTAGATCATAACATTTTCAGTGAGTTAAGAACAGTGAATATGGAGTTTAATTCAAATAAAAATGATATTATTTTTGTGGGCCCTTTGGTGGAGACAGATGAGAGAAATATAATATAGCACACAACATCAATGGCATCCAAACCTCCAAATGCCCAAAGGAAAATGGAGTTGATTCGTGCATGGGTCAAAAATCCTAACATAGACCCAACAAAAATCATGGGTTGGCCTAACATTGGTGCATCTCCTATAAATGAATATACTATGACATGTTTTTTTGACATGAAATTCCCCTCGTCATTTCCCAATGGTAAATGTGATTGGTTGGAACTGCGACTAAGGCGAGTACATCTACATGAATATGTCAAGCACTTGCTATGATACAGAGATAATAGATTTGGAAAGCATCCAAGATTTTGTTATTATATGATGAATATGATTATGAGACACTGAGCACATAGCTCCACAAGTGTTTGCATGAAGAGAAGTTTGCACCAAATGCCAATCACAATACAAGAGTTACATGAACATATGGAGAAAACACCACAGTCCCATCTAGCATATAGATTGATGAGATTTGGAACCGCTTTAAGGGGAACATGGTCATATTGGATAAAGTGTCAAGCATAATTAACAGATATACTTCATTAACTTGGAACGTCAACAATATTTTTTACATTGAGTGCAACAGACTTGTATTGGCCAGACTTGCATGCAATGATGCTTGGAACACCACCAAGCAATCTATGAGAAGCATAGATGTGGAGGAAACAAAATATCATTGACTACCCACACATTGTTGTGCAATACATGCAAATGCGAAACATAGCTCTCATAAAAGAGATACTTGAGAATGGAAAGAATGTTGAAGACTATTGGTTCAAATATGAATGGAAACATAGGGGATCCACACATGTGCATGGTTTTATATGGTTAAAAGGAGCACCAAAAATAGAAAATATTGACTGGAATAATCAAGATCAATTATACTATATTGCATCATATCTCCATGATTTGGTTCACGCATGCAACCCTTGACGAGATACACACCTCTGAAATATACATGTATGATTATATATAGAGTTAACAAATTAAACTTTCTCATTGATGTTGTCACTTTAAAACAAGAAAAAATATGGTATTGACATATCTAAATCTATGTTTCAGGCATACACAAATTTTAGTCTACACCCATGTTTGAAAAACACTAGACAACTGGTCGAAACTTATTTCAACACTAACTATGATGAGATTCAAAATACTGTACAAAGATACACAATGTGTAAAGAAGGTGCATGCCTACGCAAAAAGAGAGGGAAATTGGTTTGCAGGCAAATACTTCCTAACCAATTTTATTTATTTCAACTATTAATATTGTTCTCCTTTAATAAATCATTGTATTTACCAAAAACAAATTGTTAATAAAATATAGGTATAACGCACCTGGGCCATTGAATTTAGATGGATATAGAATAAAGAAAGATTTAGAAACTGGTGAGATAATATTTGAGCCATTTAGAAATGATGACAGAGTTAACTCATACAACCGTTACATACTTCAACTTTGGAGAGAAAATATTGATTGGTAGCCTGTTATGTCTAAACATGTCGTGATTAAGTATATCACAAAGTATGCAACCAAATCTGAAAGAAGTTCAGAGACATACCATCAGATGTTATTTTGACTAGAAAATGTAGAAAATCCTGATGATTTAGCATCAAAAGATTATAGGCGACTTCTCACTGAAACATTGATAGAAAGGGATATTGGGGCCCAAGAAACAAGTCATATGCTGCTAGAACTTTCATTGGTGCAGAGTAGTGGAGTATTTGTGAACTTAAATGTTTCAAAGGAAGTATTCAAATGTGTAGACTTAAATATTGATGAAGAAAATGAGGAACAAACCATATCTTCCATTGATGCTTACAGGAATAGGCCACAATTAATGGAAGCTTTGTGCCTTATTGATGTTGCCAAATCATGGATATATAACAAAAAAAGGAGAGGTGATGATAAATGGAGGCCAAGAAAAATAGCAACTATTGTAAGAGTCTTTCCTAGATTTTACTCAATTCCTGTACGTCACTCAGAAAAATGGATTGATTTTTGCTCTTCAGAATTATTGCTTTACAAACCTTTTCATGAAATTCACATAGACATTGGTAACAATAATGAATCTATTATTCCAACATGGGATAGCTTTAGATATAATCCATGGCACCTAGACAGAAGAGGAGATTCTGACAATACTGAAAATGAGTCCAATTCAGAATCTGTAGATAATGATAATGCCTAGTGTACTACTATAGAGAACGAATGGGAGATTTTATCGAGACTTCATCATGGACAAATTATGCAAGTTTCAGAGATATATATGTTGGGGAGAAGAGATATGGATCAACAAACACATTGGTCTTAAGAATTTCAAAGCGAACAATACAAAAATGAAGCTCTAAATTTCATTAACTTGATGAGAAATACAAGTTGTCTTATCTATGATGATATACCACAATGTGTGGACTATAGAAACCTCAGTGACAAACAAAATAAAGAAGTTAACATCATAATATCCCACTATCATACATGTCAAGATGCATCACCCTTACATATGATAATCCAAGGCACAACAGGAACATGAAAGTCATATTTAATTGGTACAATCAGTCAAGAATTACAAAATTCATCCTCTCCATATCACTCTCCTCTCCTTCTACTTGCACCGACGGGAGTTGCAACATTCAACATTGGAGCATCAACGATTCATTCTAAGTTGAGAATACCAATAAAAGAATTTAGTGAGCTACAAGGCATGAGACTTACAAATTTCTAAGAGGAAGTGTCTCATATAAAATGTATATTGATATATGAAATGAGCTTCCTTGGAGAGAGGTTACTCCAAAACACAAACTCTCGTCTTCGACAAGCATTTCCAGAAAATAGCCATAAATGTTTAAATTTCTTAGAATAAGAGATATACATTGTAATATACTTTATTCCTTACTATTAGAATACTAATTCGAAAGTAAATATTATTTAATACACGTATTATAATATTTTTCCAAGGATATCTATGATATTGGTTGGAGATTTGGCACGGTTGCCTCCTGTTAGTGATATACCAACATATGAAAGTAGAAGGCATGCAAAGCTACTATGGAAAGAATTCTAAACCATAGTCACTTTAAGTCATATTTTTAGACAAGATGGACAAAGCAATGAGCAAGAAAGATTTTATGTTCTTCTATCAAATATAAGGGATGTGAACCCTACACTAGAGGATTGGATGTTACTTATGTCAAGATACAATGCAAACATGAGTAGTATAGAAAATGATGAGTTTGAAAATAGTGGTCATTTATTTTCAACAAATGATAATGTGCACAATCATAATAAGAAAAAGATATTATCATTATCAAAACCTGTTGCACAAAGCATTGCTATTAAAACAATATGTACTTCTCTGGATGGATATGGAAGTGATGAGCTCGACATGGAACTATTACTTAGCAAAGATGCAAGGGTAATGCTAACTTCAAACTTATGGATTGAAGCAGGCCTTGTCATGGAGCGCTAAGATATATTCAAAGTATTGTATATAGACCTGGAAGTGCACGACCTCTACCACCATCATATGTACTTGTAGATTTTGATAGTTACTCTGGAATTCCATATGATGATCATCATCCACAGAGAGTTCCAATTCCTACAATTGATAGGGGTAGTACAAAACAAATTCCATTGAGATTGGCTTGGGCTTTAACCATTCACAAGTCACAAGGGTTGACACTACAAAAAGGTACTATTGATATAGGTCCCACTGAAAGAAGTGGTCTCACATTTGTGGAATATCATGCATCAAATCTTTGCAAGGACTAAGAATTATGTCACCCTTTACATATGATAGCTATGGAAAATGAAGATAGGAAAACAAGTTGCTAGAAGAAAAGAAGAAGAGAGAAGATTGAAATCCTTAGAAATCATTTGATGTAATAAATATTGTCAACATACTTTTATTGTTTGTACTTCTCTCAATAATTAACAATATCATTGATAATTTATCTCTTCATCCAAATGCTTGGTGGTAAAAAACATGTTCATTTATTTATATTCATTGAATTTGGTAATTAAAACACATTGTAACATGCATGTTAGTTGTTTGAAGGGAAAAAATTGTATATTCATGTTTTTTATTTGTTCATATATTTAAGGTTTATTTGGGCTAAGATATATTTCAAACGATAATATATTTATTCGCTGTAAAATATTTATAATTTTAATATGGTATTGTATGTATATGTTTTGATTAAAAAATAAAATGGATAGATTCATGAATGACTATTCCAATCTAATAAAATATAAAGTTGAAATTTATCTATGTAACATCATTTCTTTATACTGTTTTCATTATTTTTTCATAGCATGTATTATTAAACAATATTCATTTCAATTTTTATTTTATCACAGGTTATAGATAGTTTTATTCTCATAATTTTGAAATACTAATATTTATTATTTTATTTTAATTTTGAAGCAAATAATTCAAACTATGGATGTTTCAGAGGATGAATCGGAAATCATTACTGCAAGCCCAAATGCCTCTGTAAACTCAAATGATGTTTTTGAAACTGATGTGGACAAATGTGCAAGATTAGTTTTAGAGTGTTGCAAAAAAAATGTTAAAACTATTGAACACACGACCTTAATGATTGACGATGTTGAAGAACTATAAATATTGCAAATGAAAGATGTTGCAAAAGTAGTTCGTGAGACATATCTAAAAGTAGATGCATTTCCATCTATGATGAAAGAAGTATATCGCGATCATTATGCAAATAAAGATCACAATACCATGCTCATCGTTGAAGAATATGTCACATACTTACATCATTACGGTGAAGTGTTTTACATATGGTTAGTTCTTATTTGACCTTTGATACTATAGACACCTAAAAAGCCTTTACCAAAATAAAAATATTTTATTTTGTAAAACCCCTGATGACATTATCATTTGTTAATTAATTTATATGCCATTAATTCCTCCTATTTTAATTAAACACATTTAATTAAAGAATCGCTCCCCAAACCACTTAAATCAAATTTGAGTAATTTTCCCCCATTTATTGAATCATTATGTAATAAACGATGTCACATTCCTTAAATAAATTTTATATTTATTTAATCCCTCAAAACCCTAGTGTAGACACCTAAAAAGCCTTTACCAAAATAAAAATATTTTATTTTGTAAAA